>OY804579.1:64642029-64860762 GCA_963680875.1 Bathymodiolus brooksi
CAGACAATCCCTACATTAGTATCCAGACAATCCCTACATTAGTATCCAGACAATCCCTACATTAGTATCCAGAAAATACCTACATTAGTATCCAGACAATCTCTACATTAGTATCCAGACAATCCCTACATTAGTATCCAGACAATCCCTACATTAGTATCCAGAAAATACCTACATTAGTATCCAGACAATCTCTACATTAGTATCCAGACAATCCCTACATTAGTATCCAGACAATCTCTACATTAGTATCCAGACAATCCCTACATTAGTATCCAGACAATCCCTACATTAGTATCCAGAAAATACCTACATTATTATCCAGACAATCTCTACATTAGTATCCAGACAATCCCTACATTAGTATCCAGACAATCCCTACATTAGTATCCAGACAATCCCTACATTAGTATTCAGACAATCCCTTCATTAGTATCCAGACAATCCCTTCATTAGTATCCAGACAATCCCTACATTAGTATCCATACAATCCCTACATTAGTATCCAGAAAATCCCTACATTATTATCCAGACAATCCCTTCATTAGTATCCAGACAATCCCTTCATTAGTATCCAGACGATCCCTTCATTAGTATCCAGACAATCCTTACATTAGTATCCAGACAATCCCTACATTAGTATCCATACAATCCATTCATTAGTATCCATACAATCCCTACATTAGTATCCAGACAATCCCTACATTAGTATCCAGACAATCCCTACATTAGTATCCAGACAATCCCTACATTAGTATCCAGACAATCCCTACATTAGTATCCAGACAATCCTTACATTAGTATCCAGACAATCCCTACATTAGTATCCAGACAATCCCTACATTAGTATTCAGACAATCCCTACATTAGTATCCAGGCAATCCCTACATTAGTATCCATACAATCCCTACATTAGTATACAGACAATCCCTACATTAGTATCCAGAAAATCCCTACATTAGTATCCAGACAATCCCTACTTTAGTATATCTCCTTCAATCCAGACAATCCCTACATTAGTATATCTCCTTCAATCCAGACAATCCCTACATTAGGATATCTCCTTCAATCCAGACAATCCCTACATTAGTATATCTCCTTCAACTTTACATTATTGTTATGTATCCAGACAATCCCTTCATTAGTATATCTCCTTCAACTTTACATTATTGTTATGTATCCAGACAATCCCTTCATTAGTATATCTCCTTCAACTTTACATTATTGTTATGTATCCAGACAATCTCTTCATTAGTATATATCCTTCAACTTTACATTATTGTTATGTATCCAGACAATCCCTTCATTAGTATCTCTCCTTCAACATTACATTATTGTTATGTATCCAGACAATCCCTACATTAGTATATCTCCTTCAACTTTACATTATTGTTATGTATCCAGACAATCCCTACATTAGTATATCTCCTTCAACTTTACATTATTTTTATGTATCCAGACAATCCCTTCATTAGTATATCTCCTTCAACTTTACATTATTTTTATGTATCCAGACAATCCCTTCATTAGTATATCTCCTTCAACATTACATTATTGTTATGTATCCAGACAATCCCTTCATTAGTATATATCCTTCAACATTACATTATTGTTATGTATCCAGACAATCCCTTCATTAGTATATCTCCTTCAACTTTACATTATTGTTATGTATCCAGACAATCCCTTCATTAGTATATCTCCTTCAACTTTACATTATTTTTATGTATCCAGACAATCCCTTCATTAGTATATCTCCTTCAACTTTACATTATTGTCATGTATCCAGACAATCTCTTTTTTTAGTATATCTCCTTCAACTTTACATTATTGTTATGTATCCAGACAATCCCTTCATTAGTATATCTCCTTCAACTTTACATTATTTTTATGTATCCAGACAATCCCTTCATTAGTATATCTCCTTCAACTTTACATTATTGTTATGTATCCAGACAATCCCTACATTAGTATCTCTCCTTCAACTTTACATTATTGTTATGTATCCAGACAATCCCTACATTAGTATCTCTCCTTCAACATTACATTATTGTTATGTATCCAGAAAATCCCTTCATTAGTATATCTCCTTCAACTTTACATTACTGTTATGTATCCAGACAATCCCTTCATTAGTATATCTCCTTCAACTTTACATTATTGTTATGTATCCAGACAATCCCTTCATTAGTATATCTCCTTCAACTTTACATTATTTTTATGTATCCAGAAAATCCCTTCATTAGTATATCTCCTTCAACTTTACATTATTGTTATGTATCCAGACAATCCCTTCATTAGTATATCTCCTTCAACTTTACATTATTGTTATATATCAAGACAATCCCTTCATTAGTATATCTCCTTCAACTTTACATTATTTTTATGTATCCAGACAATCCCTTCATTAGTATATCTCCTTCAACTTTACATTATTGTTATGTATCCAGACAATCCCTTCATTAGTATATCTCCTTCAACTTTACATTATTTTTATGTATCCAGACAATCCCTTCATTAGTATATCTCCTTCAACTTTACATTATTGTTATGTATCCAGACAATCCCTTCATTAGTATATCTCCTTCAACTTTACATTATTGTTATGTATCAAGACAATCCCTTCATTAGTATATCTCCTTCAACTTTACATTATTGCTATGTATCCAGACAATCCCTTCATTAGTATATCTCCTTCAACTTTACATTATTGTTATGTATCCAGACAATCCCTTCATTAGTATATCTCCTTCAACTTTACATTATTGTTATGTATCCAGACAACCCTTCATTAGTATCTCTCCTTCAACTTTACATTATTGTTATGTATCCAGACAATCCCTTCATTAGTATATCTCCTTCAACTTTACATTATTGTTATGTATCCAGACAATCCCTTCATTAGTATATCTCCTTCAACTTTACATTATTGTTATGTATCCAGACAATCTCTACATTAGTATCTCTCCTTCAACTTTACATTATTGTTATGTATCCAGACAATCCCTACATTAGTATATATCCTTCAACTTTACATTATTGTTATGTATCAAGACAATCCCTTCATTAATATATATCCTTCAACTTTACATTATTGTTATGTATCCAGACAATCCCTTCATTAGTATATCTCCTTCAACTTTACATTATTGTTATGTATCCAGACAATCCCTTCATTAGTATCTCTCCTTCAACTTTACATTATTGTTATGTATCCAGACAATCCCTACATTAGTATCTCTCCTTCAACATTACATTATTTTTATGTATCCAGACAATCCCTTCATTAGTATATCTCCTTCAACTTTACATTATTGTTATGTATCCAGACAATCCCTTCATTAGTATATCTCCTTCAACTTTACATTATTTTTATGTATCCAGACAATCCCTTCATTAGTATATCTCCTTCAACTTTACATTATTGTTATGTATCAAGACAATCCCTTCATTAGTATATCTCCTTCAACTTTACATTATATTTATGTATCCAGACAATCTCTTCATTAGTATATCTCCTTCAACTTTACATTATTGTTATGTATCCAGACAATCCCTTCATTAGTATATCTCCTTCAACTTTACATTATTGTTATGTATCCAGACAATCCCTTCATTAGTATATCTCCTTCAACTTTACATTATTTTTATGTATCCAGACAATCCCTTCATTAGTATATCTCCTTCAACTTTACATTATTGTTATGTATCAAGACAATCCCTTCATTAGTATATCTCCTTCAACTTTACATTATATTTATGTATCCAGACAATCTCTTCATTAGTATATCTCCTTCAACTTTACATTATTGTTATGTATCCAGACAATCCCTTCATTAGTATCTCTCCTTCAACATTACATTATTGTTATGTATCCAGACAATCCCTTCATTAGTATATCTCCTTCAACTTTACATTATTTTTATGTATCCAGACAATCCCTTCATTAGTATATCTCCTTCAACTTTACATTATTGTTATGTATCAAGACAATCCCTTCATTAGTATATCTCCTTCAACTTTACATTATTGTTATGTATCCATACAATCCCTTCATTAGTATATCTCCTTCAACTTTACATTATTGTTATGTATCCAGACAATCTCTTTTTTTAGTATATCTCCTTCAACTTTACATTATTATTATGTATCCAGACAATCCCTTCATTAGTATATCTCCTTCAACTTTACATTATTGTTATGTATCCAGACAATCCCTTCATTAGTATATCTCCTTCAACTTTACATTATTGTTATGTATCCAGACAATCCCTTCATTAGTATCTCTCCTTCAACATTACATTATTGTTATGTATCCAGACAATCCCTTCATTAGTATCTCTCCTTCAACTTTACATTATTGTTATGTATCCAGACAATTCCTTCATTAATATATATCCTTCAACTTTACATTATTGTTATGTATCCAGACAATCCCTTCATTAGTATATCTCCTTCAACTTTACATTATTTTTATGTATCCAGACAATCCCTTCATTAGTATATCTCCTTCAACTTTACATTATTGTTATGTATCCAGACAATCCCTTCATTAGTATATCTCCTTCAACTTTACATTATTGTTATGTATCCAGACAATCCCTTCATTAGTATATCTCCTTCAACTTTACATTATTGTTATGTATCCAGACAATCCCTTCATTAGTATCTCTCCTTCAACATTACATTATTGTTATGTATCCAGACAATCCCTTCATTAGTATATATCCTTCAACTTTACATTATTGTTATGTATCCAGACAACCCTTCATTAGTATATCTCCTTCAACTTTACATTATTTTTATGTATCCAGACAATCCCTTCATTAGTATCTCTCCTTCAACATTACATTATTGTTATGTATCCAGACAATCCCTTCATTAGTATATCTCCTTCAACTTCACATTATTGTTATGTATCCAGACAATCCCTTCATTAGTATCTCTCCTTCAACATTACATTATTGTTATGTATCCAGACAATCCCTTCATTAGTATATATCCTTCAACTTTACATTATTGTTATGTATCCAGACAATCCCTTCATTAGTATATCTCCTTCAACTTTACATTATTGTTATGTATCCAGACAATTCCTTCATTAGTAATTCTCCTTCAACATTACATTATTGTTATGTATCCAGACAATCCCTTCATTAGTATCTCTCCTTCAACTTTACATTATTGTTATGTATCCAGACAATCCCTTCATTAGTATCTCTCCTTCAACTTTACATTATTGTTATGTATCCAGACAATCCCTTCATTAGTATCTCTCCTTTAACATTACATTATTGTTATGTATCCAGACAATCCCTTCATTAGTATATCTCCTTCAACTTTACATTATTGTTATGTATCCAGACAATCCCTTCATTTGACTCATCTGTATTATTGGTGAGTTGACTCATCTGTATTATTGGTGGGTTGACTCATCTGTATTGTTGGTTGGTTGACTCATCTGTATAGTTGGTTGGTTGACTCATCTGTATAGTTGGTGGGTTGACTCATCTGTATTGTTGGTAGGTTGACTCATCTGTATAGTTGGTGGGTTGACTCATCTGTATTGTTGGTGGGTTGACTCATCTGTATAGTTGGTAGGTTGACTCATCTGTATAGTTGATGGGTTGACTCATCTGTATAGTTGGTAGGTTGACTCATCTGTATTGTTGGTAGGTTGACTCATCTGTATAGTTGGTGGGTTGACTCATCTGTATTGTTGGTAGGTTGACTCATCTGTATAGTTGGTAGGTTGATTCATCTGTATAGTTGGTGGGTTGACTCATCTGTATAGTTGGTGGGTTGACTCATCTGTATTGTTGGTAGGTTGACTCATCTGTATAGTTGATGGGTTGACTCATCTGTATTGTTGGTAGGTTGACTCATCTGTATTGTTGGTATGTTGACTCATCTGTATAGTTGGTGGGTTGACTCATCTGTATAGTTGGTAGGTTGACTCATCTGTATTGTTGGTTGGTTGACTCATCTGTATAGTTGGTAGGTTGACTCATCTGTATAGTTGGTAGGTTGACTCATCTGTATTGTTGGTAGGTTGACTCATCTGTATAGTTGGTGGGTTGACTCATCTGTATTGTTGGTGGGTTGACTCATCTGTATTGTTGGTAGGTTGACTCATCTGTATAGTTGGTAGGTTGACTCATCTGTATAGTTGGTGGGTTGACTCATCTGTATAGTTGGTAGGTTGACTCATCCGTATAGTTGGTAGGTTGACTCATCTGTATTGTTGGTGGGTTGACTCATCTGTATAGTTGGTGGGTTGACTCATCTGTATAGTTGGTGGATTGACTCATCTGTATAGTTGGTAGGTTGACTCATCTGTATAGTTGGTGGGTTGACTCATCTGTATTGTTGGTGGGTTGACTCATCTGTATAGTTGATGGGTTGACTCATCTGTATAGTTGGTAGGTTGACTCATCTGTATAGTTGGTGGGTTGACTCATCTGTATTGTTGGTAGGTTGACTCATCTGTATAGTTGGTGGGTTGACTCATCTGTATAGTTGGTAGGTTGACTCATCTGTATAGTTGGTAGGTTGACTCATCTGTATTGTTGGTAGGTTGACTCATCTGTATTGTTGGTAGGTTGACTCATCTGTATAGTTGGTGGGTTGACTCATCTGTATTGTTGGTAGGTTGACTCATCTGTATAGTTGGTAGGTTGACTCATCTGTATAGTTGGTGGGTTGACTCATCTGTATTGTTGGTGGGTTGACTCATCTGTATTGTTGGTGGGTTGACTCATCTGTATTGTTGGTAGGTTGACTCATCTGTATTGTTGGTAGGTTGACTCATCTGTATTGTTGGTGGGTTGACTCATCTGTATAGTTGGTGGGTTGACTCATCTGTATAGTTGGTGGGTTGACTCATCTGTATAGTTGGTAGGTTGACTCATCTGTATAGTTGGTGGGTTGACTCATCTGTATTGTTGGTAGGTTGACTCATCTGTATAGTTGATGGGTTGACTCATCTGTATAGTTGGTGGGTTGACTCATCTGTATTGTTGGTGGGTTGACTCATCTGTATAGTTGGTAGGTTGACTCATCTGTATAGTTGGTAGGTTGACTCATCTGTATAGTTGGTGGGTTGACTCATCTGTATTGTTGGTAGGTTGACTCATCTGTATAGTTGGTGGGTTGACTCATCTGTATTGTTGGTAGGTTGACTCATCTGCATTGTTGGTAGGTTGACTCATCTGTATTGTTGGTGGGTTGACTCATCTGTATAGTTGGTAGGTTGACTCATCTGTATTGTTGGTAGGTTGACTCATCTGTATAGTTGGTGGGTTGACTCATCTGTATAGTTGGTGGGTTGACTCATCTGTATAGTTGGTGGGTTGACTCATCTGTATTGTTGGTAGGTTGACTCATCTCTATAGTTGGTGGGTTGACTCATCTGTATTGTTGGTGGGTTGACTCATCTGTATAGTTGGTGGGTTGACTCATCTGTATAGTTGGTGGGTTGACTCATCTGTATAGTTGGTAGGTTGACTCATCTGTATAGTTGGTGGGTTGATTCATCTGTATTGTTGGTGGGTTGACTCATCTGTATAGTTGGTAGGTTGACTCATCTGTATAGTTGGTAGGTTGACTCATCTGTATAGTTGATGGGTTGACTCATCTGTATAGTTGGTAGGTTGACTCATCTGTATAGTTGGTGGGTTGACTCATCTGTATAGTTGGTGGGTTGACTCATCTGTATTGTTGGTGGGTTGACTCATCTGTATAGTTGGTGGGTTGACTCATCTGTATAGTTGGTGGGTTGACTCATCTGTAATGTTGGTGGGTTGACTCATCTGTATAGTTGGTAGGTTGACTCATCTGTATAGTTGGTAGGTTGACTCATCTGTATAGTTGGTGGGTTGACTCATCTGTATAGTTGGTGGGTTGACTCATCTGTATAGTTGGTGGGTTGACTCATCTGTATAGTTGGTGGGTTGACTCATCTGTATAGTTGGTAGGTTGACTCATCTGTATAGTTGGTAGGTTGACTCATCTGTATAGTTGGTGGGTTGACTCATCTGTATAGTTGGTGGGTTGACTCATCTGTATTGTTGGTGGGTTGACTCATCTGTATAGTTGGTAGGTTGACTCATCTGTATAGTTGGTGGGTTGACTCATCTGTATAGTTGGTGGGAAGACTCATCTGTATTGTTGGTAGGTTGACTCATCTGTATAGTTGGTAGGTTGACTCATCTGTATAGTTGGTAGGTTGACTCATCTGTATAGTTGGTGGGTTGACTCATCTGTATTGTTGGTAGGTTGACTCATCTGTATAGTTGGTAGGTTGACTCATCTGTATAGTTGGTGGGTTGACTCATCTGTATAGTTGGTAGGTAGACTCATCTGTATAGTTGGTAGGTTGACTCATCTGTATAGTTGGTGGGTTGACTCATCTGTATAGTTGGTGGGTTGACTCATTTGTATAGTTGGTGGGTTGACTCATCTGTATAGTTGGTAGGTTGACTCATCTGTATAGATGGTGGGTTGACTCATCTGTATAGTTGGTGGGTTGACTCATCTGTATAGTTGGTAGGTTGACTCATCTGTATTGTTGGTGGGTTGACTCATCTGTATAGTTGGTGGGTTGACTCATCTGTATTGTTGGTAGGTTGACTCATCTGTATAGTTGGTGGGTTGACTCATCTGTATTGTTGGTGGGTTGACTCATCTGTATAGTTGGTAGGTTGACTCATCTGTATTGTTGGTGGGTTGACTCATCTGTATTGTTGGTTGGTTGACTCATCTGTATAGTTGGTAGGTTGACTCATCTGTATTGTTGGTGGGTTGACTCATCTGTATTGTTGGTAGGTTGACTCATCTGTATTGTTGGTAGGTTGACTCATCTGTATTGTTGGTGGGTTGACTCATCTGTATTGTTGGTAGGTTGACTCATCTGTATTGTTGGTAGGTTGACTCATCTGTATTGTTGGTAGGTTGACTCATCTGTATTGTTGGTAGGTTGACTCATCTGTATAGTTGGTGGGTTGATTCATCAGTATTGTTGGTAGGTTGACTCATCTGTATTGTTGGTGGGTTGACTCATCTGTATAGTTGGTGGGTTGACTCATCTGTATAGTTGGTGGGTTGACTCATCTGTATAGTTGGTAGGTTGACTCATCTGTATAGTTGGTGGGTTGACTCATCTGTATTGTTGGTAGGTTGACTCATCTGTATAGTTGATGGGTTGACTCATCTGTATAGTTGGTGGGTTGACTCATCTGTATTGTTGGTGGGTTGACTCATCTGTATAGTTGGTAGGTTGACTCATCTGTATAGTTGGTAGGTTGACTCATCTGTATAGTTGGTGGGTTGACTCATCTGTATTGTTGGTAGGTTGACTCATCTGTATAGTTGGTGGGTTGACTCATCTGTATTGTTGGTAGGTTGACTCATCTGCATTGTTGGTAGGTTGACTCATCTGTATTGTTGGTGGGTTGACTCATCTGTATAGTTGGTAGGTTGACTCATCTGTATTGTTGGTAGGTTGACTCATCTGTATAGTTGGTGGGTTGACTCATCTGTATAGTTGGTGGGTTGACTCATCTGTATAGTTGGTGGGTTGACTCATCTGTATTGTTGGTAGGTTGACTCATCTCTATAGTTGGTGGGTTGACTCATCTGTATTGTTGGTGGGTTGACTCATCTGTATAGTTGGTGGGTTGACTCATCTGTATAGTTGGTGGGTTGACTCATCTGTATAGTTGGTAGGTTGACTCATCTGTATAGTTGGTGGGTTGATTCATCTGTATTGTTGGTGGGTTGACTCATCTGTATAGTTGGTAGGTTGACTCATCTGTATAGTTGGTAGGTTGACTCATCTGTATAGTTGATGGGTTGACTCATCTGTATAGTTGGTAGGTTGACTCATCTGTATAGTTGGTGGGTTGACTCATCTGTATAGTTGGTGGGTTGACTCATCTGTATTGTTGGTGGGTTGACTCATCTGTATAGTTGGTGGGTTGACTCATCTGTATAGTTGGTGGGTTGACTCATCTGTAATGTTGGTGGGTTGACTCATCTGTATAGTTGGTAGGTTGACTCATCTGTATAGTTGGTAGGTTGACTCATCTGTATAGTTGGTGGGTTGACTCATCTGTATAGTTGGTGGGTTGACTCATCTGTATAGTTGGTGGGTTGACTCATCTGTATAGTTGGTGGGTTGACTCATCTGTATAGTTGGTAGGTTGACTCATCTGTATAGTTGGTAGGTTGACTCATCTGTATAGTTGGTGGGTTGACTCATCTGTATAGTTGGTGGGTTGACTCATCTGTATTGTTGGTGGGTTGACTCATCTGTATAGTTGGTAGGTTGACTCATCTGTATAGTTGGTGGGTTGACTCATCTGTATAGTTGGTGGGAAGACTCATCTGTATTGTTGGTAGGTTGACTCATCTGTATAGTTGGTAGGTTGACTCATCTGTATAGTTGGTAGGTTGACTCATCTGTATAGTTGGTGGGTTGACTCATCTGTATTGTTGGTAGGTTGACTCATCTGTATAGTTGGTAGGTTGACTCATCTGTATAGTTGGTGGGTTGACTCATCTGTATAGTTGGTAGGTAGACTCATCTGTATAGTTGGTAGGTTGACTCATCTGTATAGTTGGTGGGTTGACTCATCTGTATAGTTGGTGGGTTGACTCATTTGTATAGTTGGTGGGTTGACTCATCTGTATAGTTGGTAGGTTGACTCATCTGTATAGATGGTGGGTTGACTCATCTGTATAGTTGGTGGGTTGACTCATCTGTATAGTTGGTAGGTTGACTCATCTGTATTGTTGGTGGGTTGACTCATCTGTATAGTTGGTGGGTTGACTCATCTGTATTGTTGGTAGGTTGACTCATCTGTATAGTTGGTGGGTTGACTCATCTGTATTGTTGGTGGGTTGACTCATCTGTATAGTTGGTAGGTTGACTCATCTGTATTGTTGGTGGGTTGACTCATCTGTATTGTTGGTTGGTTGACTCATCTGTATAGTTGGTAGGTTGACTCATCTGTATTGTTGGTGGGTTGACTCATCTGTATTGTTGGTAGGTTGACTCATCTGTATTGTTGGTAGGTTGACTCATCTGTATTGTTGGTGGGTTGACTCATCTGTATTGTTGGTAGGTTGACTCATCTGTATTGTTGGTAGGTTGACTCATCTGTATTGTTGGTAGGTTGACTCATCTGTATTGTTGGTAGGTTGACTCATCTGTATAGTTGGTGGGTTGATTCATCAGTATTGTTGGTGGGTTGACTCATCTGTATAGTTGGTAGGTTGACTCATCTGTATTGTTGGTGGGTGACTCATCTGTATTGTTGGTAGGTTGACTCATCTGTATAGTTGGTGGGTTGACTCATCTGTATAGTTGGTAGGTTGACTCATCTGTATTGTTGGTAGGTTGACTCTGTGTAACTGCATATTTATTTTAATTTTTTATATTTGTTTTAGTGAATACCAAGGATAAATTTGTGTTCGTTGCCATTCTTATCATCAGTGCTGTTGGTGTGTGCGTAGTGATCTTCAATCTCTGCAAAGCACGTAGGGAATAAAAAAATACCACGTCGAGATATGAATGGTTACATATTGTATTGTATAATGTAACTTATTGTTTTCAAGATAAAATCCACCATGACAACTCTTGCTGTACATAGGTATAAATGTTCAGTAAATAATACTGTGAATAGTTTTCAATAAATGTTTGGTGTAATTTATGAATCAGAACATCAGTGATTATGACTTTTTATAAATGTTTGTTATTGTCGTATATAGCATAACACATTGCTCAGCCTTCAACTTAATATAACACAGGGTTTTGTGAGTGCAAATTAGAATCTGAACTAACAACATACTAAAAATATACATTTATATAATTTGTGGAAAATGAGTTTTGGGGTGAAATGTGCGTATTTGTTTTTTTGTTCTTGATGAAGATCATAGAAAACTGGAAATGAAGAAGAATTCGGTTATTGATGTCACATTTATAGTAGCATTATTTTCGTAAAAAAAAATCCCAGGGCCATATGGCTACAAGAAAATGTCATCTTTGTCCTCATAGCTGTTCCGTTAATTTGTGTGAAATTGTCTCCATTAGAGATAAAATTGTTGTTCTTTAGCACCAAAGTAGGTATACGGACTAATCATTCAATATGTGGTATTTCCTTGAATCCACTTCCTCCAGAACTATTCTTTTCTCCATGGGCGTAACATATCTTTATATCAATGTACTCGACAATGGTGTCATATAAGATTGTAGAGAAGTTTGAACATCACTTGATTGACACATTCATATGCCAATGTAGAAAAAACCCCACACTTTTGACACTTCCATCCATCAACCAATTTCTTGATTTAGATTCACCGAGGATCCTGACATGACGAGGGACCAATCCGAAGATGAAATTCTAAATGCCTACCCATCTATTCAATTTATCCATGAAATTCGGAAACCAATCTAACATTTTTAAACACCACCACTATATGTCAATAGATATGTATTGTAAACGCACTGAGAAATATCAACATCTTTCCCCTACAATGCTGTCGTCCTGGACACTGTGCTAAGTATATCCTCTATAGCCAAACAAATCTTCTCGAATGATGTGAAAACTCCAAAAACGTCTCATTTAACTCAGAATGCATTAAAAAAACAGGCGATACAGTCGCAAGAACAAAGTACAATTTACAATCAAGGTGAACTCGACTCACTTCAAGGCATTGAAATTGAAATTCATGGTTGACCGACCGTAACAATGTAATCATGTAATCAAACGGGACGGTTAACAGTAAACCCGAATTGTTTTCAAAAAGAATATACAATTCGTCCTATTATACAATATGCTTGTGTGTGTATGTGTATGTGTATGAATCTATGCGTACATGCATTATGTATAGATATTATTTTTGCATATATATTTTTTTCTTATGCACATATATATATATATGTGCATAAGAAAAAAAAGGAAGAACAAAAATTTGACAGCTCTAAAATCTAATTCTAACACTGTTTGGTTTAATTTTCAGACGTATATAATATTTAGTATTAACCTAGTATCCTTTAAAGTAACTTTGAGATCCAGTGGGACAGATATATTGTATGGTTGTCACTTGCTTCTAGACGTTTGTATAATATACTTTATTTCCTGTGACTGTATAGTGAATAATTCTTCATTATCCTATCCAATATATTAAAAATTGCAGAGTTAGATTGCTGTCAAATTATAATATTAAGTATATATGTACCATCTACACACGCTTATACACATGTCTTACGCCTATCCCTAGATTTGCCTTACGAGACAAGGTAACACTACGACTATTGAAGCTCCTTTAGTTAGGGAGTGGATGTAGTCGAGTGGTCTAGGGCGCTGGACGTAAGGCTAAGCGAATGGTGCTGCAGTGTAACAATGGTGTGGGTTCAAATCCCGTCGAGGGAAGAACAAAAATTTGACAGCTCTAAAATCTAATTCTAACACTGTTTGGTTTAATTTTCAGACGTATATAATATTTAGTATTAACCTAGTATCCTTTAAAGTAACTTTGAGATCCAGTGGGACAGATATATTGTATGGTTGTCACTTGCTTCTAGACGTTTGTATAATATACTTTATTTCCTGTGACTGTATAGTGAATAATTCTTCATTATCCTATCCAATATATTAAAAATTGCAGAGTTAGATTGCTGTCAAATTATAATATTAAGTATATATGTACCATCTACACACGCTTATACACATGTCTTACGCCTATCCCTAGATTTGCCTTACGAGACAAGGTAACACTACGACTATTGAAGCTCCTTTAGTTAGGGAGTGGATGTAGTCGAGTGGTCTAGGGCGCTGGACGTAAGGCTAAGCGAATGGTGCTGCAGTGTAACAATGGTGTGGGTTCAAATCCCGTCGAGGGAAGAACAAAAATTTGACAGCTCTAAAATCTAATTCTAACACTGTTTGGTTTAATTTTCAGACGTATATATATATATATATATATTTAATAGATGGGTGGGCATTTAGAATTTCATCTTCGGATTGGTCCCTCGTCATGTCAGGATCCTCGGTGAATCTAAATCAAGAAATTGGTTGATGGATGGAAGTGTCAAAAGTGTGGGGTTTTTTCTACATTGGCATATGAATGTGTCAATCAAGTGATGTTCAAACTTCTCTACAATCTTATATGACACCATTGTCGAGTACATTGATATAAAGATATGTTACGCCCATGGAGAAAAGAATAGTTCTGGAGGAAGTGGATTCAAGGAAATACCACATATTGAATGATTAGTCCGTATACCTACTTTGGTGCTAAAGAACAACAATTTTATATATATATATAGGGAGTGGATGTAGTCGAGTGGTCTAGGGCGCTGGACGTAAGGCTAAGCGAATGGTGCTGCAGTGTAACAATGGTGTGGGTTCAAATCCCGTCGAGGGAAGAACAAAAATTTGACAGCTCTAAAATCTAATTCTAACACTGTTTGGTTTAATTTTCAGACGTATATATATTTATATATATATATATATAATATGTAATTGTCTTCTTTTTAAATGACGGTGATCTAGTGAATTTAGATCAAACAATATTAATAATTTGAATTACTTAGCAATTTCCCTATTTTTGCTTACTTAAAATTCCATCCATACAAGATCGAAGGAAAAAGTTTCCTTTGCATCTTGTACATATACATGTATTTTCTTTCCCTTATGTTTTCACTCGATACCTACAGTGCAACCATTTGAAGTTTATTTTCATGTTTTTCCTGTATTATGACTGTTGTCTACATGTACTAACAAAGCAACCCAATTTTTCTTATGTAATGTTGTTTATATTTGATAATGGGTAATGATATTGTAGCGCATAGAATTGTAATTGGATTGTTTTATCATAAAATAAGTATGGCTTGTTGTAGAAAAGTTAAACTGATTGTATCTTTCAATTTATATGACATTTTACATTGGTTAATATTATATGTACATCCCTTATGTAGGACTGCGTTGACCAGGTTCAGATCTACATACTCTGTTATCTCATTTAACTTGCTTCTCATCAGCTTATTGTTATTATCTGGCGATGTTGAAATAAACCCTGGCCCAGGAGGCACATCCAATATTGCGAATGAAAATATATTGTCCATCTTCCATTGCAACATTAGAAGTCTCAGAAATAAACTTAATTATATAGCTGATATTATCGAAGAGTTCGATATTGTGTTTTTTTACTGAGACCCATCTAGATAATCAAGTATTAGACAGCGATATTATTATCGAGGGTTTTAAAACACCAAGTAGGAAAAATAGGGATTCAAGAGGGGGTGGAATTATTACGTATCATAAAAGTTGTGTAAACTTGACTAGGAGGTTGGATTTAGAACATAAACATGTTGAAAGTATGTGGTACGAGCTGAAGACAAAATTACATAATATTTTAATAAATATAAATTACAGATCTGAGAGACAATCTCATATTTATTACTGGCAATATTTTGAGCATATGCTTAAGCAGGCTCATGATGAAAATAATAATATTATCTGTTTGGGAGATATGAACAAAATTTTTCTTGGTAATCTTCCTCATAACGTTAATGACATTCTTGTCATTAACGGATTAGTTAATATAATAAATAAACCTACACATTTCGACGCACGATCAAGTAACACGTCTCTATTGGACCCAAATTTAATTACCGATTCAATACCGGTTATTGATTGTGATACAATACCTATTGACAGGGAAATAAGTGACCATGACGGCACTTATGTCAGTATAGACTGTGGCTATTGTAACAGGAAAACCTTTCAGCGTACCATCTGGGATTATAAGAGAGGGGACTATTTACTTATGAAAAACAAAATAACTGAAAGAGACTGGGAAAACGTGATTGATGCAGAAGTTGATATTAACTCGGCATGTTCAAACGTTACTAAAGCATTTCTTAATATAGCAAAAAAGAGCATTCCTACAAGGGAGGTAACCATTCGTAGTGATGATAAAGTTTGGTTCGATTCGGATTTACGGCGCGAATCGCGTAAACATGACAGACTACGGCAAATATTTTTTAGGACGAAAACGGAAACAGCCGAAAATAAATTTAAATTTAATAACTTAAAGAAACAGGCGAAATAACTGTTTTACGATAATATTAACGAACATCTTGATGATCTCAAAACAGTAAATAGCAAAATGTATTGGAAAACAATTCACATGTTACTAAAAAATGACCGCTCTACGAATGAGTTACCTCAACTCCATGATCCATTCAATAATTTTAATTTGGCATATGATGCCACTCAGAAATCCAATGTTTTGAACAAATATGTTTGCTCGATTACCAAGTTGAACGACGATGATGCTGTCTTGCCAGATTTTCATGACAGATGTGAAAATATTCTATCCCAAGTTATCGTTACTGAACAAGAAGTAATCGATATGTTATGTACTCTTAAAGCTAATGAAGCTGTTGGTCCCGATATAATTAGTAATAGGATGTTGGTGTCTGTAAAGGAGGAGATATCGAAACCATTGTGTAGTTTATTTAATAAATCCTTACGTGAAAAAGTATTTCCATCGGACTGGAAAATCGCACATGTAATCCCTTTGTTTAAAAATGGGGACAAATCTTTACCGTCTAACTAGACCTATTTCTTTACTTTCTTGTGTAAGTAAGGTGCTGAAAAAATTTATTTTCAAGCATGTGTTTAATCACCTACTTGTAAATAAACTATTATGCAAGTTCCAGTCGGGATTTATACCAGGTCACTCTACAAGTCATCAACTAATAGAGTTGTATCATAGAATATTACTTGCATTAGAGGCAAAACAAGTGACCAGCGCTACATTTGCTGGTATAAGCAAAGCATTTGATACCGTTTGGGTAAAAGCACTTTTATATAAACTTGGCAAATATGGTATTAAAGGGGATCTGCTTTGTTGGTTAAAAAGTTATCTTTCTAACCGTACTCAAAGGGTTATGATAAAAGATGCTTTATCCGGGATTGGTCATTTGCATGCGGGTGTGCCTCAGGGGTCAGTATTGGACCCTTTAATGTTCTTGATCTTCATAAACGATATTACTGATGAGATAGTAGGTCTAGGTCGTCTTTTTGCTGATGACACGTATATTGGACATATAGCACAAGATGAAAGCAAACTAAAAAATATGATTAATACAGATCTGAATCACCTGAAAAAATGGTCAAGCAGTGGTTATTAAAGTTTAATCCCACCAAAACTGAAATTATTATTTTTAATGTCAATGGCGTTGAATGTAATTTAACATTTAATTTTGACCAAACAACTATTGATCCAGTACATATACACAAACATTTAGGGATTGTATTCTGCAGCAACTGTAAGTGGACTAAACTAAGCACATAGACAAATTACCGGTAATTGAATCAGCTTCGAAACATCTTAATGTACTCAGAAAATTAAAATACCGTCTTAACAGAAATTACTTAGAAAAAATTTACTTAACATTTATTAGACCTGTATTGGAATATGCATCTGAAGTGTGGGATACTTGTGGACAAATAAATTCGGACAGATTAGAAAAAGTACAACTTGAAGCTGCACGTATTGTTACGGGATTACCATCGTTTGCCAGTATAAATTCTATTTATATCGAGACGGGGTGGGAAAAGTTGAAAACTAGAAAGGAGGTAAGAAAATTGGTCCTATTTTATAAAATCGTTAACGGTCAAGTACCTGATTATTTAACAGAATTGGTACCACCTACAGTCGCTGACACTAATAATTATAATTTAAGGAACAGACTAAATATTTCACAACCATCATACCGATTATCTACATATCAAAAGTCTTATTTTCCAAGTACGATTAAATTATGGAACACTCTAGATCTGAACCTTCGTCAACTGCCGACAATTCCGTCTTTTAAATCCAAATTGCAACAAAAATATTTTCAACCGAAACTGTTCCTTCTTACTTTTCTTTTGGAGACCGATATCTTAGTGTATTGCATGCTAGGCTTAGAAATAAAAGTAGTTCTCTGAACCGCGATTTATTTAAATCGAAGTTGGTGCCTAGTGCTTCTTGTTCATGTGGATATAAAAACGAATGTTCCGAGCATTTTCTATTATATTGTAATAAATTCAATTTACTTAGAAATAAGATGCTCATTGAATTAAATATGCTTGATAATTTTTAAAGTCTACCGGTAAATATCGATATTTTGTTATTTGGAAATGATAACCTGCCTGTAGAATTTTTTTTTAATGTATTCGTCAAACAACCAAAAAAGTTCAATCAGAATTTGTTCCACTCTGAAAATATTTTTCATTGAGAGTGGAACGAGCTAGTTGGTTTTCTACGTGTAGGTCAAATGTCAAATTCGTCGTCCTATTTTACATTTCTTTAACAGCCATGTGGACACAACAAAGATTATGTTTTCAACCGGCCGCAAGTTTGTTACTTATTCCTGGCTCGTACGCTATTCCTTATTCATTACTTATTCCTTATTCGCTATTCCTTATTCATTACTTATTCCTTATTCGCTATTCCTTATTTCATTCGATGGATTTCAAATAAACTTGGAGAATACATCAACAATTGAGAATGCAAGTAGCCTTTTAATTTTTAAAGTCTACCGGTAAATATCGATATTTTGTTATTTGGAAATGATAACCTGCCTGTAGAAATAAACACGTTTATATTTTCATGTGTACAAAAATACATAAAAGATACACGGCGTTTCTCTTGAACTAACAAGTCAACATGTATAACATTATTGACAATTGTCAACATTGTGTACTTCTACAGGGTTGTACTAAACTACGAAACGAAATCGAAACGCAACGAAACGAAACGAAACGAAATATTACGAAACGCAACGAAGCGAGACGAAATATTACGAAACGAAACGCAACGAAACGAAATATACTAAAATGCGAAACGCAACGAAATATACTAATATGCGAAACGAAACGAAAATATACTAAAATCCAATAAGAACAACATGAATGGAACGAGAAGTGATGAAAAAGTCTAAGCAGAATTTTATACTGATATGCATGTATAAGAAGATTTATGAACCATTCTTCAAGACAAAAATTTAATGTATTCGTCAAAACAACCAAAAAAGTTCAATCAGACTTTGTTCCACTCTCTGAAAATATTTTTCATTGAGAGTGGAACAAGCTAGTTGGTTTTCTACCTGTAGGTCAAATGTCAAATTCGTCGTCCTATTTTACATTTCTTTAACAGCCATGTGGACACAACAAAGATTATGTTTTCAACCGGCCGCAAGTTTGTTACTTATTCCTGGCTCGTACGCTATTCCTTATTCATTACTTATTCCTTATTCGCTATTCCTTATTTCATTCGATGGATTTCAATTAAACTTGGAGAATACATCAGCAATTGAGAATGCAAGTAGCCTTTTAATTTTTAAAGTCAGAGGTTAGGGACATGGTGACATTTTGTCTTTTTATATATAGCCTAGCGGACACAACAGAGCTTTTTTAATTGGTTTCGATCAAACTTGGTTAGAACATTAATTATTTAGAGAGCAAGAAGTTTATCGTATTTTTAATGTCATAGGTCAAAATGCCAAGGTCCCCGTTATATTTTGAATTTCTTTTACAGCCTTGTTGACACAACAAAGCCGTTGTGTTTTTCAATGGATTTAAATCAAACATGTAAATATTAATCGTTGAGATTGTCTGAATGTTTATTTTCAATGTCAATGGTCAAATATCAAGGTCAAAGTGACATTTTACGGTCCTTAGATAAACTTAAGTAGTTAAATATGTATATCGAATCAAGAGAGGTCATGAAAAACCGCGATTCTAACGATAATCAATCTCAAAATCCAGAGACAAGGACAAGGTCAAGATAGCAATGACAAAGACGAAATTCAACTCTCAAAAACTTGAAATTTACACAACAGAAACTAAAGAGTAATCAGCAACTCGGACTCCGCCAAATATGTGGAGCTTAGACCAGATGCACCGGTTGGGTAATCGTTCTCTACTTTTCATGAAACACCCACCACGTTGCTCATGTCATAGTCCGGTAAGATGTTGCTCATGTCATAGTCCGGTAAGATGTTGCTCATGTCATAGTCCGGTAAGATGTTGCTCATGTCATAGTCCGGTAAGATGTTGCTCATGTCATAGTCCGGTAAGATGTTGCTCATGTCATAGTCCGGTAAGATGTTGCTCATGTCATAGTCCGGTAAGATGTTGCTCATGTCATAGTCCGGTAAGACGTTGCTCATGTCATAGTCCGGTAAGACGTTGCTCATGTCATAGTCCGGTAAGACGTCAGAAAAAAAACTACGAGTTAATTAGGAAACTAATCAGTTCTAAATTGAAAAAAAAACTGCACTGTCCTTGCACCACAAAGTGGTCCTCTAAAATTCAACATGTATTCTTCGTAATTCGAAACCGACTAAACATTATATAAAAAAAATGCGAATGTAAAATAACAACAAACGAAATTTTTCCACAGTTTTGAGAAGATATCGTTTCCGTAGAGATGTTCTTAAAATAGTCTATTAAGATATCATCGTGACCCTTATACTGTGGTTTCATTTAATTTCGATAGGTACCAATTTTCGCGAATTTCTAGGGTGACTTTGACCCACGAATTCAAGTATCCAACGACCTGTTTATTCTATTATTCCATAAAAGATGATCTGGTAGAATTCCACAAACTATGAAATTGAGTATCCACAACTTGCCAATTTTTTTTTCAGTTTACGAAAATTGATACCCACAAAAATAATTGAATCCACAGTAATCGGATTTACTATAATTAATGATGCGTTATTACGTACTTTGTATGCGTATATCAAATATAAGTATATGTACGTACTGAAATGTGCACGAATAATAAATTTGTTTCCACACTGATATGAAAACGTCTAGATCGAGTGTGTGTCAGACGAATATGCATCTGATAATGCGAATCGAAAACGCTTTTAGATTTTGTGGTAAATTGATTCACTTTTACAACGAACGGATTTCTTTTCTTTTTTATTGTGAAGATGGAAAACGTGGGGCTGTCAGTTGACTTTCATTGAACTCTGTGGAAGTCAAGCAGACCTCTCATTTACCTGATGTCTGCAAGTTTCGATTGTTCCTCTGACAGTTCGATGGTTTCTTTCGGAAACTTCTTGAGGATTTTCCGCTTTCCTCCATCTTCAATACAGCCGGTTTTGTACATTGGCATCAGTGGTATCTGGGGCTACTCGACTGGATAGTATGTAGTTGTCCAGGTCGGTATTCCCCGTTACAGAGTCTTAATGTTTGGCAAGCTTTTTGCATGTTTGGGGCTGAATTTGTCCCCCGCTCTGTGATTCTTTCCCCCGTTTGCACTACACTGTAAATAATGTTCACATCACTGTATAGGGATGATCATGGAGTGGCATGTAAGTATTTCCTGCACTCCCTTTTAAGCTGTTAGACCAGACGCATAGGCCCTGGTGTCGACTCTGGAGATACTACAGAAACTCTGACAGAAATGCCTGCATATCCTTCTTACCTCATTTATTGAGGGTGCCCCTTATAAAAAGGATAATGGTCGTTGATAAAAAAAAAAAAAATTGAAGAATGGTTCATAAATCTTCTTATACATGCATATCAGTATAAAATTCTGCTTAGACTTTTTCATCACTTCTCGTTCCATTCATGTTGTTCTTATTGTATTTTAGTATATTTTCGTTTTGTTTCGCATTTTAGTTTATTTCATTGCGTTTCGCATTTTAGTATATTTCGTTTCGTTTCGTTGCGTTTCGTAATATTTCGTTTCGTTTCGTTCCGTTGCGTTTCGATTTCGTTTCGTAGTTTAGTACAACCCACTTCTACATGTATGTATATTCTTTTCTTGGTCGCGCTTGGGGTATTGATTGATTGACGTGTCACAAGTCGATGAAATATACATGTGTTATTCAGTTCAAATTGTACTTACCTATGCAAGATCCCCATGAATTAATTAAATCCCAACATATAAACTATGTCTAATCGTAATACGATCCAAGTATGCAACACACATACACCACGTGTTTAAGAATTGTCTTTGAGGTGTGCTAGATTTGCCATATATTATACCTTAGCACACAGTATGTTTCATCGACTTTTGAAATTTGCATTTTCGTTCTATTGTATTTTTTTTTCTTCGTCTTCATATTCTGAACAAATATTTTATTATTATGTATTTAATGCTGTTCTGATTATATGTAAATTGATGTAACTAGCGGAGAAGACATTTCTAAGTTGTAAAACTTGTGTCTGATCCATTTGTTGTTATCATGAACAATACAATAAGTTTAAATCAAGAACATTGATCTGACATTGCACTTTTCAGCGAGACATTTTTAATAAATTAGAAAAATAGATAAATTCTTATGTTGAAAAATAATATAATTTTTGCTTCGTGTGAAAAAAAAAACATTTTCCGGCGCGGTGGAAAAACATAGCCTCTCCACCTAAAATTAAATGGTCGGTCCCTTAGCATGCTCTCTTCAATAGCGGTAGATTGTTGATTAAGGTCCCGGTCGTGTCAAAAGAAAGAATATAAAATGGGCACTTGCCACTTCTCCGCTATAAACACTCATAAGTATGAGCAAAGACTCTTTGGGCCGGAATTAGGATAAGGTATCCGAGTGGAGCGACATGTCTAGTCGTAACAGTGTTGGTCTAGTAGAAAACAGATACCATCCTAAATTTGGGGATTTCCGTTATAAATATACACTTTTCATAGAGAAAACTTGAATGCATGCAAGAGTAGTCATCGAAACAGTAAATAATTTGTAACTTGTGTTCATATATATACATGTATACATGTATAATATTGGTCTATTGATTAATTAAGAAATAATTCATGTAAGCCATATACTATAGTTTGTATCCAGTTTTAACACGAGTAACATTATTTTCGTTACATTTTACGCATGTTCAAACGTTATACAACCTATGTCTTCCATGTCTTATTTCGATTCTAGTATGAAAAATCTAACTTATATTTTGAAGTGGAAGTCAGTAATGGAAATGCATGTAATCCACTGACCTTCATGTTTACAGTTGTTTTCCTACATGGATAACTAGACGGTGATGTAATCAGATTACTGTTATTTTCCAATTTGATTGCATTTTGAATTTAGCTACTTAAACAAGAAAATGCTCACAAGTAAAATGCTCGTAAAATATATCAGTAACCAGCTTGTGTCAATGTCACCAGCGTTCCTTGTAAACTACGTCAGTGGAAGACGACAAATTACAAATCAAAGTCGATAAATGGTTGTCCTAAGTATTTATCCGGAAACAAATATATGTCAAGAAACAATTCGTGAATGTTTATGCTTGTATGCCCCACGATCCTGTATGAATGCATGCAATTTATTTAAGAATGATGCTTATTATTTATTCGTCAATACTCATGTGCGAATTCAAATTTATGGTTTTTTTTTTTTATCACGGTCTTATTTATAAAGTCAATGAAGGACGTTCTGATAGAATATATAATTTATTTGACGAGGTTGAGAAACGGAGAGAAAGGATGGGCTTTTCTCCCGTTTCGCGCCGAGTCAATTCTATATTCACCATCAATAGACCAATATTGTATTTATTCTGCAATCACATGAATCAACGATGTTTAAATAAAAAGCTTAACACGTCAATGCTTTAGAAAAAATTATTATACCAATGGGAGCCATACAATTTTGCGCAGTGATATACAAGAAGTGTAAAATTGCCAAATTTTTTGTAAGTTCACACACAAACGTTCCATGTGTTTTGGAGACCACCCCCTTACAAACTGTAACATCAGCTAAACATTTTCAGTTGTATTCATTGGGGTCATCTCCTATTTGCGTAAATGAGGTAGAGAAATCACTCTTATTGTATCCGCTACAGGAAGTAACAAAAGAATTAATAGAAGGTCTTAGATTTGGATTTAAATTAAAGTATACAGGCACACGATTACCAGTTTTGACAAAAAATTCAAAAAGTGTGTCCGAACACAATGAAGTCGTTGGCAGAAAAACCAAAAACGAAATTACAATGGGTAGAGTTGCTGGCCCCTTTAATCACTCGCCTATGCCCACTCTGCGAATTTCCCCGATCTTTTTGACAACTAAAAATAACGGAGATTTTCGTTTGATTCATAATTTGTCTCAACCTGCAGAAAATTCGGTTAATGATTTTATTGACAGTAAATTTTGTTCCGTGAGATATTCAAGTATTGACGATGCCGTGAGGTTGGTTAAGCGCATCGGACACGCAGGAAGATTGGCAAAGGCTGACGTTTAAAGCGCTTTCCTTTTATTAAGAGTGTCCCCACCAGATTTCGACCAGTTAGGCTTTATTTTTAATAACAAGTATTATTATGACAAGTGCCTTCCTATGGGAGCGTCAATCAGTTGTTCGCTTTGCGAGAAATTTTCAACAGCTCTTCACTAATTCACAGAAATCAAAAGCGGGAATGAAAATATTCTTCATTATTTGGACGATTTCCTATTTGGCGGCGAGGCCAATACATCGACTTGCAAAGAAAGCCTTGACACATTCAGGGATATTTGTAGCATGTGGGGGGTTCCCCTCGCTAAAGATAAAACTGTCGAACCAGTGGAAGTTTAAACTTTTTTAGGTATCGAGTTCGATACAATAAGAATGGAATTGAGGCTCCCTAAGGAAAAACTTTTTGCTATAAATCATATATTAACAATATTTATGCACTCAAAAAAGATTGCGTTGCGCCAGTTGCAATCGCTTATTGGTTTATTAAACTTCGCATGTCAGGTTGTAACCCCTGGAAGAGCCTTTTGCAGGAGACTCATTGATGCTACATGTAGTATTAAAAAACCTCGTCACAAAATTCGGGTGTCGCAAACGATGCGAGAAGACATAAAGGTGTGGCAGTCTTTGTTATCACAGTACAACGGGATTACTGTTATGCTCGATAATTTATGGACTTCGAATGACACGATCGAATTATTCACAGACAGTGCGGGTGGTCGCAATAAAGGTTTTGACATTTATTTTCAGGGGAAGTGGGCTCAAAGCTATTGGCCAAAACATTGGGTTGAAAACTGGACGTTAAAGGATATTAAATTTTTAGAGTTATTTCCAGTAGTAGTATTTATTTTTATTTGGGGTTCAAATCTCAGAAACAAGAAAGTAGTTTTCCGCGTGGATAACGAGTCTGTCGTGGTTATCTTTGAAACTTTGAAACTTTTGAAACTTTTTATTTCACTAAAGGCCCCACATAGGGCATGATAGTACAAATAATTATAAACAATTAAACAACATGTAATGCATGAACATATATACAAATTATGAAACATATTTATGTTTGTTGGAAGGCAATATATAAATATAAGGCATATTTATGTAATTCAAATTGCAAGGCAATATTAACACTTGCAAGTATTACTTGAATACAGACATGACTATTTTAGTATATTTTAATAAACCAATGAGTACATATTTATCATCACTGTTCATTAACTCACTAAAACTAATTGTATTTGGAACATTATATAAATACTCAGGAATAAATTTTTTCCTTTCATCTTTGAAAAAAGTACAGTTAAACAGATAGTGAAATTCATCACCCAGTTCTTCCTTATTACATAAATCACAAATTCTTTCTGATCTGTCAATACTAAAAAATCTACCCATTTCTATTGGCAATTTATGACTACCACATCTAAATTTACACATGTTATACATTAAATTAGGCGGTAATATAGTAAAGTATTTTTCCAAACCAAATTCAGATTTATACATTCTATAATTAGTACATTTAGGTGCATTAAAGATTTGCAATTTCCAATACTCAACATAAGAATCATAAAAGTACTGCTTAACTTTCTTCGATAGGTTAAAATTTCTAGGAACAAATTGATCATTCCAATAATTTATAAAACCACATTTGTTCAATATATCTTTTACACAATTTAACCATTTAGAATGGTATACATCACAAAGATCTAATTGATACAAAATATCATACAGTGTTCTAGAAATTTTCTCTTTTTTTTCCATTTACAATACGTGCCCAAAAACCAATCATCCTTGCATTTATATGAACAGATATAGGCACTCGACCTAGTTCACCATATACAATATAATTTGGTGTATATCATCAATAAGAAATCTTCAAAATCAATTAGAGTTATGTCCCTTGTCAGGGTCCTTGTTTTATCCACATTAAAATATAACATCATGATAAAAACTGAACATATACCTGGCAAAATAAACAAAATTGTTGATTCTTTATCTCGTTCTGATTGGCAGCTATTCAGAAGTCTTTGTCCAGCGGCGGATCAACACGGTACAGAAATCCCGAACCACCTATGGAAATTCTAACCACTGAAATAAATGCTTCTATGGCGCGAAAAAACATGGAAAGCTTACAAAACGGCAGTCGAATCTTTTAAAACATTTCGTTCCTTGTACCAATTGCGAGATGTCTGGCCAGTCCCCCTTAATGATGTAATGTATTATATTGCATATCTTTCTTTAAACACAGGTTTGTCATTCTCTACAATTTTGACATATATTTCTGGGCTGAGTTATACACATAAATTGCATAGTTTAGAAGACAATACCAAATCGTTTCTGTAGTTGGGAAACTCTTGGAGGGATTAAGATGCAAAAAGCCTCAAAAATCAGATATCCGCCTGCCGATTTCAATCAGTTTACTAAAAAGATTGATACAGTCTCTCCCGTCTGTTTGTTTTTCTGCTTGTGAATCGATGTTATTTGCTTCCGCATTTAGCCTTAGTTTTTTTTGCCTTGTTGGCGTATCGGCGAAATAGCCTCCGACAATAAATCTCAGTCAGGAGATCACGTAATGCTTATATCAGATATATCGTTTCATAAAAATAATGGCGATGAAGAACTATATGTAACAATTCGTAGTTCAAAAACAGACCAACGTTCTTTGTCTTCTAATTTGATTATTTGTAAACAAGGAGATGAGACGGTGTGTCCTGTTCGATTGCTTAAAAAATATTTACAAATACGGACCTCTTCTACGTCTTGCTTATACGCACATTTTGATGGCACTGGCCTTACTCGTTATCAGCTTTCGTCGGTTTTACAGAAAACGTTACATCCTTTTGTGAAATCCGAAACCATTATAGATCTCATTCATTCAGGATAGGGTGAGCGACAGAAGCTAAACGATTACGAGTAGACGACGAAACAATTAAGAAATGGGGTCGCTGGACATCTGATGCATACTTAAAATATCTTCGTTTAGATATGTAATTTTCAGCAGCAATACATATTTTAAATTTGTT
This sequence comes from Bathymodiolus brooksi, assembly GCA_963680875.1. Classification (NCBI taxonomy): domain Eukaryota; kingdom Metazoa; phylum Mollusca; class Bivalvia; order Mytilida; family Modiolidae; genus Bathymodiolus; species Bathymodiolus brooksi. The sequence goes on from OY804579.1 coordinate 64,669,295, forward strand.
ACTTTTTTCCCCGCATAATTTGGCTCATAGGATCGTCTATCGTTTATTGGGCAAGCAAAGGCATTTCATCGAGATCTGGGGGACCTCACCTGGGTTTGCAAAAGATAGGTGGTTATATTTCATTGGTTTGGAAAAAGGGGTATGAGGTGGGGTGAATTTAATAAATTTATAGATCTTACTTTGAGAAAATCCCCTCCTCCGATTTTTATCATTATCCAACTGGGTTCTGCTTAACGAAAAGTTGGCAGTTGTTTACCGATATAGAATGTGACTTGCTTCGCCTTCGTACATTGCTGCCAGATGTTAGAATAATATGGTCTGATATTTTACAGAGGAGGTATTGGCACAATGCTACTGATGGTAAAGCTATGGAAAGGGCACGTAAGCGAGTTAACCTTCTGGTCAGAAACCTTGTGTTGAGTTTTGGTGGTTGTGTTATTCGCCATTGTATTTCAGTAACATTCGTGCTCGGGAGATAAATTTATTTAGATACGATGGAACGCATTTGTCTAAACTTGGCATTGATATCTACTTGAACAATATACAAGGTGCGCTTGAAAGGTTTCTGTCATTTGAGGGTTCGCTCGTTTTCCCCCCATATGCAGCCCGGTGAAAATGGTGCGTATATAAGACTCAGAGGTGGAGGAGGGTAGCTGCAATAATGTAGCTCCTGTGACAAACTTGTGTCTCGGCAGAGCTACAACGCGGTCCCATTCGTCACAATGGAGCAAAAAAAAAAGTTGCAGTTGAAACATAAAAACTCACTATTTACGCTTCAAACCTTCCATTATAACTATTACTGATGATCCCAGTCCTTGTTAAATCGGTTTGGCTGGGAAATATATGCTTTTCAAAGGTAGCAACAAAACCTTGTTCAAATTTATCGATTGTTTGCCATAACCGGAAACTACGGAAGGCGGAGCTTTTCTAAATATGGTATTTCTTACTACACGCAGTAAACGGCTGATCTAAACATTCACGCCTCAAATCGCCAAATATGGTATCGACATCCAAATAGTGAGGCCGGAAATGACGAAATTCAAAATGTTCAGTAAACATGGATTTTTATTTTGTTGGAATTACATTCTAAAATACTGGTAGGTGATAAAAACTTGTTATAATAATGGACAAAAGGAAAGGTTATGTCTTATTATTGATAAATGCAGGCGTCAGAAACTCTGTAAGCGAGCGCAAAAAATCTCGGCGGCTGCTCCATTACGTGTAATGGCATCCCCTTATAACCCTTGCGAGTAAGCGAGCATTTAGGGTTTTATTATTAGAACTAGGGGGAGGGGGTCAGTACACGTATATATATATATATATATATATATATTGTGACAAAAGGGATTTTACCCATCAAAATACAGGAACCAATATTTTTTTAATAAAAACTAACGATCAGCTGATTGGCCACACGGGCACCTGTTCTAAATTTCTTGTGTATTGGAAATTTTTTATAAGTAAAAAATAGTAATTTTGGCTAGATTCGTTTCACACAAAAATCTATTAAGGTAATTCATATATATATAGTCACTGATTAGAGTTCACCTGCAATTAAATACCTCATTGTTCGATAATAATTTGAAAGTTTATTAGAACTTGGAGTCCCTAGTTGTCTCGTTCAGTTTGAGCATGACTGGTAGCAACTTTTATATAATTTTGTCAATTTTGCAGAACTTGAGATTAAAAAGTGAAAAGTCAACACGCTCGGCATTTGCACTAGAGACTCACAGAAATTTAAGAGCACAGTGGCGAGCCTTTTTACTTTTTTGTACATATTTTAATATTGTATCTATACCCGCCTCTCTAAATACTATTCTACTGTATATTCAATTTTTGAGCAGATCTTTTAAATCCGTTGATTCTATTAAGAATTATGTAAGTGGTATTAGGACATTACATTTATTAATAGGAAAACCTTTTCCAGAATTGAACGAATTTTGTATTCATTTAATATATAGAGGTATAGCACGACAGAAAAGGCATATACCAAAGAGAACCCTTCCAATTACGATTGACATTTTATTAAAAATATATAATCATATCGATTTTTCAGATGTCAAACATGCTACAATTTGGTGTTTATTTCTTTTCGCCTTTTTTCTTATGGCTAGGAAATCTAATTTAGTACCAGATTATGTACATAAATTCGATTCGAGTAAGCAATTAACTAGAGAGAAAATTGTTTTAAACGGAGATATTGTCATTGTTAAATTTGAATGGTCAAAAACTATTCAGTTTGGGAAACGGGTGATTCAGACTCCTTTGGTTTCTATTCCGGGTTCTCCGCTTTGCCCAGTTACAGCCTTCAAACACATGTGGGAAATGTTGCCTGCCTCAGAACATTCTCCAGCATTTTTATTGCCTAAGGGTTCGGGAGTGGTACCAGTTACTAATAATGTGTACAATAGATACATCAAATACGCGTTGAACTTAACAGGACTAGACAATAAACTTTATTCAAGTCACAGTTTTCGAAGAGGAGGTGCCACTTTAGCCTTTTCGTCTAAGGTTCCGTCTGAACTTATTCAGATTCACGGAGATTGGGCGAGTGACGCCTATAAAATTTATTTAGAGTTTTCTTTGAAGGACACATTATTGGTCTCCGAATGACAAAGACCTTGTTAAATCACTTTAGGTAGAAGCAAAAGAGTGCTCATATTGGTTGATTCTATTGGCAAGTACTTAACAGGTATTAGAGATGCAGAGATATTACCGTACAGAGGGGAGACTATTGGTGAATTTATTCATAAAATTAGATATAACATTATTAAACTCAACAGGTATACTCATGTAATCGTTCATGTTGGAACAAATAATGTATTAAACAACAAACCAGGGAAAATTTTGAGTTTGTACAGGACTTTAATTCACTTAATAAAACAAAAGTACAAGAACATTATTGTAGGTATATCAAGTATATAACCCAGACCCAAGGATCATTCTTTGTCTGGCACTGACATAAAAAATGTTAACTTAGGTTTAGCAAAGATTTGTAAAGATGAAAAGGTTTTATTCATTAGATCCTACAAAAGATTTTTCTATTCTAATGGTATCATGAAAAGAGATTTATTTGCAATTAGAGATGGCGGGTTACATCTTAATGAGCCGGGTTTATTTCAGTTCAAATTGGCTCTCATCCATGTAATATCTCATTGGTAATATATTTTTATATGTGTATATATTGTTTATATATTTATATAATAATGTTGTGTTAGCAATGACTATGATCAGGCACTATGTCTTCAACCCTGACCACTATATTGGCATAGTCATTGCTAACACAACATTATTATTATTATTATGCTGACTGTTATATGTAGACAAAATATATTGAGAACTATTACAATAAAGAACCATTACCCTATAAATTATAGACCGATCTCACTTACATGTATCATCTGCAAACTTTTAGAACATGTTGTAACAAGCAGTATCATGAAACATCTAGAATACAATAATATATTATACGATCTTCAGCACGGGTTCAGATCATCCCGTTCTTGTGAAACACAACTAGTATCATTCATTCAAGACCTGGCCAAATCATCAGATAAAAACATCCAAACTGACCTCATAATAATGGACTTCGCTAAGGCTTTCGACAAAGTGTCACATAACATCTCATGTACAAAATCAGCTACTATGGTATAAACTGCAACGCTTTTCACTGGATAAAAGACTTTCTTACAGACAGAAGACAAACGGTTATCCTTGAGGGAGAAACATCTAACAAAATACCTGTAACATCTGGTGTCCCTCAATGAACAGTACTTGGACCTATATTATTTCTCCTATTCATAAACGATCTAGCAGAATATATCCAACACAGCACTCTCCGTTTATTTGCAGACGACAGCATCATATACAAACAAATAAAAAACAAAGAAGATGCAATAAAACTCCAACAAGACCTCGATGCTGCAGGTAAATGAGAACAAGACTGGCTCATGCACTTCCACCCAGACAAATGCACAGTAGTAAGTGTAACACAAAAGCGGAAAACAATATCGCATACATATCAATTGCATGGGCACACACTAGAGAAAGCTGACTCTGCAAAATATTTAGGCATTACCATTCAGAATAACTTAAAGTGGGACAAACATATCAACACCATAACAGCTAAAGCTAATCAGTCACTAGGATTCATTAAAAGAAATTTAAAAGTACATTCACCAGCCATCAAAGAACATGCATTCAAAGCTTTAGTCCGACCGAAATTGGAATATTGTAACACCATTTGGGACCCACACACACAACAGCAAAACTTCAAATTGAAAAAATTCAACGGAGAGCAACCCGCTATGTCAGTAACAGGTACCACAATACAAGCTCTGTAACAGATATGATGTCTGACTTAAATTGGGCCCCACTTGAGGTGCGCCGCATAAGGTACAGACTCATATACTTTTACAAAGTCATACACCACTTAGTTGCCATACCATATTCAAACCTATTAATTCCAGTTGACACCAGAACCAGACACACAAATCCAAATTCATTCAGGCACATACAGACATCAAAAGACTGCTACAAATACTCGTACTTCCCCAGGTCTATCACACTTTGGAATCAACTGCCTACAACATTTACCACTGCAGACACAGTTGACGGTTTCAAGAGCATGATCCCAGTATCTGCCTTGATTCCAATTTTCACACCATAATCACTCATATTCATAGTAGTTATCAAATGTATATAGTTTTAACCTTTGATTCATTGTTTATTGTACATATGTTAACTTATGTATAACTAAATTTAATACGGTGCTCGGCCAATAATCTTCAGTAGTGAAGGACGGCCAGAAATGTGAAGAAGAAGAAGAAGGAGGTCCTGATATTGGTGACTAATATATTGGATCAGATAGTCTTGAAAGTGTGAGAATATTCTTTGTTTCATTTATGGCTTTAAAAATATAAAGATTTTTGAAGTTTGAAATTTAATTAACAATAACAAGTATTAAAAAACAGTAACATGAATAATAGACGACTATGATAGATTGACAGATTGGATCCGCCCCCTTGCACGTGGACTAGCTATATATAGCTTGACAGACAGCTGAAAACCCAACCTTCCCCACGTGAAACTGGCATAGTAGATGTACTATTTTCGCATAGTATATCAATGCTATATAATTCTTTGTGATATATGACAAAATATCGTATGAACTTATATTACAGAAGAAATTTACAGAAAGCATAATAATGATGTATTGAGCTGCTATGTGGTACTGAACACATTTACAAACTTACTTATTCCTCGTGTTTCTTTTAAATTATAAAAACAAATATCAAGCTTTACTTTATGCAAATTTCTTACATTATCCATTCATTTCATTGGACAAGCGGCATTTGTTAATTTTCACTAACCTTTCATAAGCCCCCGCCCATCCCTAGCAACATGTGATAATATTAGCAACGGGTGTTAATGCCTAAAATTAACACCCGCTGAGCCCGAAGTTTGCCGATCCGGAAAAATTAACACCCGCTCCGGTAGAGGTTTACCGATTTTCAAAATTCTAAAATTAAAAAAAAAAAAAAAAAAAAAAATTGTTTTAAAGTTCAAAAATTTTCAAAATTTCAAAAATTTCAAAAAGGTTCAAAATGTTCATAAGATTTCAAAATTTTCAAAAGTTTAAAAAATTTCAAAGTTTTCATAAAGTTTCAAAATTTTAAGACATGTATTTAAATAATAATATTGAAAAATGATAAAACAATTATAGCCTACCTTTATCAAAATATACAATTAACATTTTACATTAATCGTTATAAACATTATGTTATTATCTTGTTAAATTTGTTGCTATTTGATGTTTTGTTGTTGTTAATGTAAGTAAACTATCTTTATTTATGACTTTATTTTTTTAGCAATTGTCCTTCTAATAACATACTGCACACTTGAATCATTAGGCATTCAAGTATAATAAAAATACTTCGCCTCGGGTGATAATTTTTTCCCTCGTGTGTTAATCTATACCCTAACACCTTCATCCAAGGGCAGTATGTTTATATTAGTATGTTTTAATAATGCAGTATCCTATGCTTTGGGTCTGTTCAGTGTGCAAAGCAGTATACTATGCTTGGAATGTGCGGCTTTCAAAGCAGTATCAAGTATGCTTTGGGCTGTAATCAAAGTAGGGGATTGTCAGGAAAGAATCTTAATTTCCGGATCCAGTAAATTTACTGAAGAATATATTCAGTGCTTCTGTTTTCAGAATTTCATGTGAGTGTAATATCGCATGGTTCTGTTAATTTATATTCAGTTGCTTATCTTACTAATATGATTTAGCTTTGTTTTTGTTTATTGGAAATCTATATTGTTTTTAGTTTTGCCTATTAATCAATTTGCCTACCCTTTTTTTCTTTTCTTTTTTTTGCGGGCTTTTTTGGCGGCTTTAAATTTTATGGCCCGCAAAATATTTTCTTATGTTGCATGTTTAGCTAGTTTATTGAATTGTATTATTATTTACATATTCATATATGAACATTTCTTTCTGGCAAACAATAAAATTTATAAATTAATTTGTGTCATTTGAGCCATAATTTTGTCTTGAATAGACGTAATAAATTGTATTTCCAACTTTCGAGATTATTGTTATGTAATTATAATGTATTCATCAGTGTTCAACCAGGTTCGAAGGCGTAAAGTGTTGTATTTTTCGTCGTGTGAAGAATCCCATGATGCATCATTCTTTTAACTTACCTAGCGGGAAAATACAAATGTCGACGTAATAATTTGTATTAAAATGTGTAGTCAAACTAAGAAACTGTTTATTAAAGTGTGAAAGAAAACTTATGAATATTATAGAGTATTGATTTTTAAGTATGAAACAATATTTTGTTTATGTAAATACTTTGTATTTTATGGCTGCCGGGATTTATTTTCACTGGCGAGAGCATTGCCGGGATTTGGTTGGGAGTAAAATGTCGTCATACCGGCAGTTATCCCGGCAGGATTTTTGTGTATAAATAGGAGCAGCGTCTTGTGCTCTGGGTCTTTTTCTCATTTGAAGGTTGAACAAAGCAGACGATTTTGAGTTGCCAATTAATTTTTTTAAAGGATTTTTCTTTTGATAGGTTAGTTAAGTAACGATTGTTTGCGAACTTTACGATAAATTATTTTAGATTTTTTTGTTAACAGAATATTCCTTTTGACGAAATATTATTTTATTTGGCATTTTCTTTTTAATACCGGACATTTTCGCTAGTGTTCTAGTGGAGTTCGGTTTAAATTTATTTTAGTAAGGATAGTTAATTATTTCATTTTTCTACGTTCTATAAGTGACTAACTTGTAGATCGAAATCAGAGATTGTTATTTATTTATAGGGGATATTTTCGGACTTTCACTGACATTTCTGCTAGTGTATCTAGTCAGGTCAGTGCTAAATTTATTCGATTTATAGGGAATATTTTCGGACTTTCACTGACATTTCTGCTAGTGTTTCTAGTCAGGTCAGTGCTAAATTTATCATTTTTTTTTCTAAGCTTTCGTCCATATTAAATAAATAAATAAATACATGCCATGCCCACCCGCACCTGTAGTTTGCTTTTGTTAAATTAGGTTTTGTTGTTAAATAGGTTTTGTTAGGAATTTCCTGACATTCAACTTTTGAGAATCAAAGTTGGTCAGTGTAATTATTTTTGTTTTGTTTCCTGAGTAGGACCCGCTGACAGTTCAGTAAACTGGTTAGCGTAAACTTCATTTAAGACAATTATATATTAATTGGTTAAATACTTAAAAATTGGTTTAATAAAATACTAAACCATCCTGACATTCAACTTTTGAGAATCAAAGTTGGTCAGTGTAATTATTTCTGTTATGTTCGTGAGTAGGACCCGCTGACAGTTCAGTTTATGTGTTCATATACTGGTTAGCGTAAATTTCATTTATGCACTATTGTATAGTAATTGGGTAAATACTTGGAGTAAGCTTGGTTTAATAAATTACTAAACCATCCTGACATTCGACTATGCGTTCATAGATCGGTCAGAGAAGACTAGAGTGTATAAATCACAAGTCCGTAGACAAGATAAACAAACAGTACACCAAAGTATTTTATATTTTTATTGAATATTAAGTATCTTATATTTTATTGAAGATTAAGTATATTGTTGGTAGTTTATGAAAACACAATGAATGGTTGAACACTGGCTGATAATATTTACTGTATCTGTATTATTGTGAATTACATATATATCTATACATATCTAATATATGAAATATTCTGAACCAAATTTATTATCTTACTTGTCGATACTAAGTAAAATATCCCCCCCCCCCCCCCCCATTCCAAGTTGTGTTAATTTCACGGTATTTCCTAAGTATCCTTCGATTATCCTATTTTCTATCTCGTAAAATAATTGTGTCTCTTGTTTTGTCCACACAAGAGCCTGTTTGATTACCTGATAGGCCATCCCGTGCATTTTCCCGTACAATAGTCTGAGTATTTTCCCCAATATATCTCTCTACTCGATTGCTGTCAGTGTGGTTTCCGCTGATACAAGAGAGGCAGAGTGTAATTTTATTGTCAGACTAGAGCATTGGAAAGTTATTTTAGATTCCCCTTTTATACGGTTGTATACTGGTTCTGTGGTATTAACCTAACTTTTCTGAGACTTTGGTTTCAAGTCTCGGGCTAATTTCCTAGATTTGTGTATCAAATCTAGAGTAGTTTCCGGTGTACTTTAACATCGGTGGTGGCAGCAAATTACCCGGTAGTAGTATAGATACCAGAAGATCACCGTCTAGCCCGTTACAATATATATATATAGCTTTCATATTAGTAAGTGATTAAATAAGGTGTACAATCAGGACGAGGTTGGGGGCGGGTGGTGTTGCTTGGTGGTGAGTGGGTATACCCCACTCATGTGGCGGGATATGGCAAGATGAACATGAGACATGTCGGATCCCCACATTGTACGTTAGCTCATATTTTGGTGTTTTTCTTCTGTGTTACCACAGGGATTTGTATTTACCGGTAGGTAGATGGGGGCCTTCTTTGTTTACCCGAGAGGCCGGTTCTTGAATTGGTACCAATTCGGAACTTACTTTTGACTCTTTGAAAAAACCGGAGAGTTTGTGGTGTTAAATATTTGCGAGCGTATTGGGGCTCGTGTTCCTGTTGATCTCTCTATTTTGGTTACATGGAGGATTGTAGCTTTCGCCGTTGCCGGTGAAGCACGGGCTTGCCAAAACTTTGAAATCGGCGGTCTGTTTTTTCATCTTGCCTTATCCAGTTTACGCAATTTTCACGCTGTGGCCGTATTTTTCCATCTATTTTAGTTGTGCTTATAATGCCAAAATGAATCTTTGGTTAATGTTTGTTTAAATATTGGCCAACTGACAAGTCCGACATCGTACTTACTGTATAATGAGAGTAATATTCTCATTTGTATTTACAAACCATGTCCAGGTGTATATGTTTGAATGAGGTAAGTATATTTACTAGGAACCGCCACGATATAACTAATATTGTTGAAAGTGGCGTTAAACACCATAAACCTATTTACTAGGTAATAGTGTATAATAAAATAAAGCGGACGTATTGACCAAGGCCTATACCTCTAGCTAGGTAACAGAACAGTCCCAGACACGGTTCTCTTGTTTTATTTGATACTGCTTTAGTGGTAACACACAAGAAATGTTAATGCACAATTCATTTCGTTATTATGTTACTATCAAAATTTGTTCTCCAAAATTGGTCTTGAACAAATTTGTCAAATTCTAAGCAATACATAATAAATACTATAGATATATATACTTTTTTTTTTAAGTTATACTATTCCGATATTTTTTTTAGGTATTCCGATGTTTCTCTTCTTTATAAGTATTCCGATATTTCTCAATTTTTTATGTATTCCGATATTTATCTTCAATATTATCTAAGTGTACTTGAATAGATTTTATAATTTCAGTTCTCTCTTTAATAGTGTTAATATTTCCGACTATTTGTAGAATATATTTTATATCTTCTGGTTCTACTTTTGGTAAAAATCGCAGTAGTGGTTTCCCCCTTCGATCTAGGATAAACTTCTCAAAGTTCCATGATATATCTCGAGGTTTGATTGGGTCCCAGAAACTCTCTTTTGGATAAAATATAGCTGCCTCTGGTAACGGACAAGAGTCCTGGAAAAGAAGCATATTTGTTATATTAAAACTATTGCCTGGTTGTTAGTTTTCATATTTTTTTCACATAGCGTAAATGAGCAATGTTAACAGTCTGGACGAAACCTGTTATAAACGGACATATTTCCCGTTAAGCATGGCATGTACTGAACAGCCATATCTCCCGTTAAACATGTCATGTAATGAACAGACATTTTCCCTCAAATCAAGTCATGTAATGAAGGCATATTTTCCTTTAAACATGTCATGCAATGAACAAACACATCTCCCGTTAAACATGTCATGTAATGAACGGAAACATTCCCGCCAAACATGTCATGTAATGAACAGACATATTTTCCTTTAAACATGTCATGTAATGAACAGACATATTTTCCTTTAAACATGTCATGTAATGAACAGACATATTTTCCTTTAAACATGTCATGTAATGAACAGACATATTTTCCTTTAAACATGTCATGTAATGAACAGACATATTTTCCTTTAAACATGTCATGTAATGAACAGACATATTTTCCTTTAACTTGTTTAAGCATGTCATGTAATGAACAGACAAATTTTCCTTTAAACATGTCATGTAATGAATGAACAGACATATTTTCCTTTAAACATGTCATGTAATGAATGAACAGACATATTTTCCTTAAAGCATGTCATGTAATAAACATACATATTTCCCTTAAAACATGTCATGTAACGAACAGACATATTTCCCTTAAATCAAGTCATGTAATGAACGGATATTTTCCCGTTCAACATGTCATGTAATGAACAGACATATTTTCCTTTAAGCATGTCATGTAATGAACAAACATGCTACATTGTAAATACTTTGTACTGAACTCGCATACTTCTGCGAATATGAGTTAGATTTTTCAGCTGACAAATGTTTTCGGCGCATTATTTGATTTTCTGAAGTATTCTGATTTCAGTCGACCTACACTTCTTGGAGCTTTATATACATTAAAACATGAACAGTAAATCATATGTTAGTTTGAAAAAACCCATTAATATTTGTAGAAGTTGTAATGGAATTAGGTAAATAGCCTAGCCACCTGGGTATCATAAGTCCTCATAATAGATATAAATATCCTTTACTAGAGGAGATCTCTTTTAATTCAGTTGGTAGAGCGGTTACCTTCTGAACAGACGGTACGGGGCTCGATCGTAGTTCCGAACGTTTCAATGGTGGCGGGTGGTGGTGTCTTAGTCTGAAGCGGTTTTACTATAATGATACCTGAATGTACATCTGATTGTTCTAATTTCGTTGGAGATGACCGATATTTGTGTGAATAAGTCTTTAGATTGTTGTAAATAAATTTTAAAACTGTGTACTTTAAAATTCGGTAAAATTAGTATGAACTTGGAAGTGAAAAATCATGGTACTCTGACAATTTAGCGATTTAATAATATTCATTCCTATCATTTTTATTTTCTATGACTTCAATATTATACCAAAAATAACTTTCACAAACGATATATACAATACAATGTTTAGAAACAGCAATCGCTATGCTAACTCATACTATGCATATGTTTCATTAAATACTTGAGAAAGCATCATGGTTAGAACAAGTTACATTCGATTAGATGATGGTGATGTCCGCTTTGGACTAGACCAATCCGCTTAGTTAGATTGTTGCAGTGCTAGTTAACTGAAACAACAGTCCGCGGGTAGACATGCCACTCCACTCGAACACATTACCCTGATTCTGAGTCAACCAGTCTTTACTCTTACTCCTTAATTCATCGTACTTAGCGGGGAAGTAGAAAATACAATTGTTTTAGTCTTTCGTCTGATTTGAGTGAGGTTAGAACCCACGATCTACCGATTTCTAGGCAAGCACGCTAAACCATTACCCCACTGATGTGGTATTCTGAAATTAAAATATAAAAGATATACACTGACCCTAGGAGATTACACTGACCCTAGGAGATTACACTGACCCTAGGAGATTACACTGACCCTAGGAGATTACACTGACCCTAGGAGATTACACGGACCCTAGGAAATTACACTGACCCTAGGAGATTACACTGACCCTAGGAGATGTACGAGTGGTACACGTGATCACATAATTTATAACCATATTTAATAATTTATGCTTTATGGTTTTAAATAACGCCACATTCAACAATATTTCAGTTATATCGTGGCGGTCAGTTTTATTGGTTGAGGAAACCGGAGGACCCGGAGAAAACCACCAACCTGCCGCAAGTCATTGACAAACTTTATCACACAATGTTATACACCTCGCCCTGAGCAGGATTAGAACCCACAACATCAGTGGTGATAGGCACCGATTGCATAGGTAGTTGTAAATCCAACTACCACACGATGGCCCCCATACATATTTACTAAATCATGAATGAGAGATTATGTAATGGATAATACATTCCAACTGTATATTCTTAAAAATAAGCAACGAGACCCGTAATGGTCGAGTAGATTATGTTTAAGAATCTACAAGTTGAAGTGTATTCTCTTTCATAATACATTTCCATCTACAAAAGTGTTTTCATTTTATATTTTACACTTGTGATGTTCAGAAAACTAAATAAGACAACAATTTACAAAAATAAAACGATATTTTAATATCGGCATACGTCCTTTCGATTCTCGTTTATATCTAGATGTTTCAAGGTTTTTTAAGTGTTCAACAGCAAAAGGTTAGCGTGCTCGCATCGAGTGCTATAGATCGAGGGTTCGAGCTCCGATCGGGTCAAATCAAAGACTATTAAATTAAGTATTTGTTGCTTCTCCGCTAAGCACGAGCATTAAGGAGAAAGAGTAAAGACTGGTTGGCTCGGAATCAGGATAATGTGTCTGAGTGGAGCGACATGTCTATCCGCAGACTGCTGTTTCAGTGAGCTAGCACTATACAAATCCAATACAGCGTGTTGGTCTAGTACAAAGCGTATCTCATCGTCATTTCATTGAAAATTAAGGTGTTCTCGCCATGATATAGCTGAAAAATTGCTGAGTTGGCGTTAAGCAACAATCAATCAATCAATCAATCAATCAATCAATCAATCAACCAATCAATCAATCAATCAATCAATCAATCAATCAATCACAAATGTTTACCTATGGTTTGGCTGATTTGTAATTACTTGCTGTCGGTTCGTTACTTGTTTGAATTACGAGAATATATCTTAAAAGTTTACGTACTCGCCAGTTTTAAAAATAGATTTGAAATACTTGTATAGCGCCTTGTAATATTGATGGATTACTTATTTAAGCAAGTTGTTGATATTTAAAAAAAAATATGTTTACTATCAAGAGTCTCATATATATATTAATTAAATAGTATAATATTGTGTTCACCGTGGCCGGGTGGTCTGACGGATAATTTGAAACTGAAAGCAGACTTTAAAAAGCACAACAGGGTTTCAATACCCGCACGTCCCAAAATATTTACAACATGTTTTAAGGCTAAAATGGTCAAATGTTAAGGTCAAATCGCAAGAACAAAATTCTTAAAAATAATCCACTGTCCGAACAATAGTGTGACGTCAGAGAAATGTATTATTAAATTAAAGTTATTGTGATTGTCAACAATTCCATCAATATCAACAAAACGAACATTCACCTCTCATCTCAAATCATTGAACATAAACAAGATCACGACGTATGACGTCAATCTCTAACCAGAGTTGTCGGTCCTTACACTCTATCCAATCTCTGTCAACGCCTATATGCCAAGAATCTTGGCAAAATCCGTTTATTAAAGGGTAACTTGATATAAACCGGTTATAATGACCCCATATATTGTAAAATATGTAAAGAATACCATATAACTAATATTTGAGAAGCTTCTTTGTTTATTTTCAAACGAAGATAAGGGATTATTTTTTATACGGTGATCAGTCATACAACGCTGTTCTGGTTCCTTGTTGTAATAGCTTCTATAGTTGCTGAACATTACACTGGTAATATTTTATAAAAAGGAAACCAGTTTAATACAAAGGTAGCAATCGGCAAACCTCGGGTGAGTCCGCTTCTCTCCCTCAATACCTCGGCTGTAATACGGTATTTGATATGCGTCTACGCGTCACATTTCTTCGCCGGAAGACCGTATAACTTCAATCAAGCATTGCGCACCGCGAATAAGTTCTAAAATGGCGACAACAGATGAGTGTATAGAGTTTGCTTTGAAAAATATTGGTCTTTGATGAAGGTACGGAATCAGCCGACATTGCGACGAATGAAAATATATTATTATTGGACGAATATTCGTAAGTGAAATTATTTTAATACCTCCTTCATTGAAGATTTCCGAAAGTAGTTCCAATGGGAGCTATCGTAATACGGACGAGGTATGATGAAGGTACGGAATCAGCCGAAGTTGCGACGAGTGACAAAGGTAGACTACCTTTTAGGCGTTGGCAGAGATTGGAGAAAGTGTAAGGACCGACAACTCTGGGTAGAGATTTGAAAAGAGGCCAGAAAGAGATCAAGGTATCACCAAGTACCAAACGCTAAATACAAAAATAGAACGCACCAACATAAACCCTATTGTGCACAGAAGGGATAACTGGATTTAAAATTCGAGATTTTAAATCCCTTTATTAAAAGAAAATTATTGTGATTGTCAACAATTCCATCAATATCAACAAAACGAACAATCACCTCTCATCTCAAATCATTGAACATAAACAAGACCACAACATATGACGTTTGAAATTGTTGGGACAGCACAGTCGGGGCTAAACGGTTAATAGGACCCCAAACCATTGCCCATCAAAATTAGATAGAATTTTAATATTTTACTCGGATAATATATTTAAGTGCATGACTATTTTGTAAAAGGTTTTATTCATATTCACAAGATTGTAATCAATATGTGAATAATTCAATAAATCTTTTAAACAACCTATATAATTATTTTATCTTTGATTATGTAATGATTCTGTTTAATAGAGGGCATCAGACAACATATGTTTAATAGGTGTAAATAATAGTTTATCATATTAACAATTACACCAATCACTACTAAACATCTACCCAGTATTCCCATTCTGTTTAACTGTTGGAATGAACCAACATGGTTCTGTTTAACTTAATATGAACCAACATGATTCTGTTTAACTTAATATGAACCAACAGGATTTTGTTTAACTTAATATGAACCAACATAATTCTGTTTAAAACATAATGAATGCGCATGATTCTATTTAACTTTTAATGAACAAACATGCTCCGTTTAACTTAAAATGAACGAACATGATTCTGTTTAAAACATAATGAATGAGAATGATTCTGTTTAACTTTTAATGAACAAACATGCTCCGTTTAACTTAAAATGAACGAACACGATTCTGCTTAATTTGTAATGAACGACCATGCTTCGTTTAACTTAAAATGAACGAACATAATTCTGTTTAAATTTTAATGAACAAACATGCTCCGTTTAACTTAAAATGAACGAACATAATTATGTTTAACATGTAATGAACCACCATGCTCCGTTTAACTTAAAATGAACCAACATAATTCTGTTTAACTTAATATGAACGAACATGATTTTGCTTAACATGTAATGAACGACCATGCTCCGTTTAACTTAAAATGAACGAACATGATTATGCTTAATAAACAGACATGATTTTATTAACGTCTAATGAACGAACATACTTTTATTTATCTTGTAATGAATGAACGACCTTCGGTTTAATAAGATTATCTTGAATACTTTAGTTAATAATAGATAAATATACCTTAAGATAAGCGTACAAAGATGTTTCGTTCTCTCCATTTACGTCTATTTTCTTCGTGAGAGTAAATTTGGGGACATATCCGTCTCCAGGTCTTACAAACTTTAATCCATTGTATAATTCCGTCTTGTTGTCAGCTGGTTATTGGTGGGCAAATTGATTATATGGAAAACCAACCACAGACAAACTGTAGCCATTTGTCATTCTATTTACTGTCTCTATAAGTGCATTTAGTTGTAGATACTGGTAAGTAAAAGCTACAAATGTAAACAGATATTTACCATGACAACTTTTGTACAATACCACTAACAACGAATTAATTATTTCTAACATTCCCAATATAGAAGTTCAAATTAGAATTCTTCCTGAAATATTATTTTTTAACATTTTGTATTTTTATAATTGTAATGGAGATCTCGGATATATATGGATGTGTATCTTATTTATGACATATATCTTGCCAATACTATTATTGCAAAAAGGATGGAAAGGCAAAAAAGTTCAAAATATTTAAAAGCAAAAACGAACCCCCCTCCCCAAAATTAAAAAACAAAACAAAAACAAAAACAACAAAACAAAACTAAAAACAAAAACACAGCACATGGTCTGTAATATCGAATTGAAAGGAGTCAAAACACTCATCCACGAATCTTAGATGTCATTTCTGTAGAGAATGAACTATAATATCCGATGCAAAGAAGTCCAAACCCTACTGCTTTGACCATACCGAGAATTTCAGCAACATCGGTGTTATAGGAGTCCAAACACCAATCGGCGAATTAGACAAGACAGCCATAAAATGTCGGATCGCAAGCAGTTCTAATAGTAATGTGTGAACTATATTATGACTTTTCTACAGATAGTGTTCAGTAAATCAGATTAAAAGGGGTCCAAACATTAATGTGTGAATTATATATAAGATTTTGTCAATCGAATTAAAAAGAATCAAACCACTAATTAAATGTATTAACTATAGGGTTAGGACTACATGGTGTTTAATACAACTTCCAACAATGTTCAGTTATATCGTGGAGTTTTATTGGTGGAGGAAACCGGACTACCGGGAGAAAACCATCGACCTGACGTAAGTCACTGACAAACTTTATCACATAAAGTTGTATCGAGTGCACCTTGTCATGAACGGGATTCGAACTCACAACTTTAGTGGTGATAAGTACTGATTGCACAAGTAGTCGTAAATCAAACTACCATGCCATCACGAACACAACGGCCCCTCTATATAAGAATACGATCCTAATCATGTTGATAACTTAAACACGTTTTAGAATCTACGGTTTGGAGCATTTATATGCAACGTGTTTTAATATGTTATACACACTTAGCTTAAATACACAACACTAAAAACGTTTATATTTTAAAATGTGTAATGAGATGGCATTAAAACTGTGAGCATCATTTGAAAAAGGACAAGTCCAAAATTCTTCTTAGGAAGAAATTAGCAATGAATTAAAGTCAAAATATAGCAATTCAACGTATCTCAATATATATCTACACAACTTTACAAATATCCTTACAACTTACCTCAAGCTATATCTATTCAATTTACGTCAAAATGCATTTATATAACTTACCTCAAAATGTAGCAACATTCAGAACTAACGCCACACTTCCATCAATTATGTCTGCCAATTTAGTGCTTGTTCCATCGAGATGCTGAACTTGCAGTGAATATGAGGAATGTTGCACACTTCTACATGCAGAATAATAATAGGTACCATGTACCCCTGCAATTATAAGCAGTATCAACAAGCCAAACAATGTGGCCATCGGTCTACCGTTTATAAACGTGACGATTGTCATATATCTGTAGCATAAATGCCTATTTTGTATATTCCGTTGTCATAAATAAGAAGGGGTACTTCTCTGTGGTGAGTATTTTCTTAAAATATTAAATTACTAAGTCTGGAAAATGTAGCTGTTTTCAAGAAATTTAATAAAAATTGTTATGTCAATAGTATAATATCATTGTACCGTACACTATTGTTAAAAAAAGTGTATATTTGTGAACTATTTTTTATACCCCCTCTCATTAACCTTATTATCAGATAGAGACAGCTGCTTCATCCACGTTATGATAAATTAATCAATTTCTATTGAATTTAATAAAGGATTGAATATGCAATTTATGACTTGTACACTATATATGTTATAATTGAAATTTACGTATCTATGATAATATACTGAGGGACATGATTGTTATTGTCGTACCGGTATTAAGATGTCACAATTCACAAAGCACTGAATGATTGATTGATTTTAAACCACCCGGTCAGCTGTACGTCAGCTATGTTAATATTGACAATCAATAAATATGATAAAAATGTAGCACTGTGATGGGCCAATGGACCGGTATCAATCGGATAGGCCCATGGAACGGTATTACTCAGATGGGCCCATGAACCGGTAGCACTCGTATGGTCCCATGGACTGGTATCACTCAGATGGGCCCATGGGCCGATGTTTTGATTTCAACATGTATTCCTTCTTTGCGGAAAATGGAGTTATCGTTCGTAATTTGAATTATCGTCCTTGGCAGTGGATACATAGCATTTCCGGTTGCAAAAGTTTTCCTGGCTGTTTTTAATAAATTGATTGAATAAATAATAAGTGCGAAAAAATATGAAATTAATTGACGTAGATTCCAAGGAAACACTTGAAGACTTCCTAACTTTAAAAAAAAGACTGAACTTGTACAGTTTTTACGGAAATGTAATGAAAAAATCAGTGATAACAAGAATGAACTTGCGCTCCGACAAAGATGTAGAGAAGTATCTTTTAAAAAGCCGGTCAGATGACAATGAAAAAATGAGCTGCTATAGACAGTTCAATAGAGGCTTTAAATTTTATAAAGAAAATTATATACATGTACACGACATTCCCTTTTTTTTAAACTTCTTTAAAAAAAGTTATTTACTTATTTAACATATTTTTCTCTGAATTTGTAACATTTTTGTACATCCAAATCTGTATTTTCATAATACCAATGAACATTTTACATAATTAACTTTCTGAAATGTTTTGGATGATTGTCACCAGATTTTTCTGCAAAACGGAAATACTGCGCGATTTTCTTTGTACACTGAAAGCGGGAATATTTTCTTTAAAAAAGGTTTTCTCTCCTTGCATTAAAAAGCGTATTTGATTTTTTTCATTACACTCGAGCGGTCGAAGACAAGGCAAGATAAATTTGAAAGCATTTTAGAAATAATAGAATCTGTTGTTTCTTCACCATTTGTAAAAGCAGAAGCGGATTCGGTAGAATATTTTGTACTGTGTTTGAAACGGTATGTGCGTCTTCATTAGCAATGTGCGCTTATCAGATAGGTGAACACCTGCATCTCGACTTGTACAGTCAACAAGCAAATCCCAATTTTCGGTTTCCGTCAGAGCAGATACCACTTTTTTCTGAATGAATAATGTCCCTCGTCTGGAATATTTTGAATAGGAAATAAAACGATCACGAACGCGGCTTTTTTCTGTTTTTAATATACCAAGAACAAGCAATCTGTCTATCGTTTAAAAAACAATGGTGTATTTGGAGATCGCACCTCTTGTCCATTGAAACTTATCTGTCATATTAAAGATGTATTTTATCTTCATACATGTACATTACTTCGCGATTGGTCCACTTGGTATATTAAAAACAGAAAAAAGCCGCGTTCGTGATCGTTTTATTTCCTATTCAAAATATTCCAGACGAGGGACAGTATTCATTCAGAAAAAAGTGGGATCTGCTCTGACGGAAACCGAAAATTGGGATTTGCTTGTTGACTGTACAAGTCGAGATGCAGGTGTTCACCTATCTGATAAGCGCACATTGCTAATGAAGACGCAAATAACGTTTCAAACACAGTACACAATATTCTACCGAATCCGCTTCTGCTTTTACAAATGGTGAAGAAACAACAGATTCTATTATTTCTAAAATGCTTTCAAATTTATCTTGCCTTGTCTTCGACCGCTCGAGTGTAATGAAAAAAATCAAATACGCTTTTTAATGCAAGGAGAGAAAACCTTTTTTAAAGAAAATATTCCCGCTTTCAGTGTACAAAGAACATCGCGCAGTATTTCCGTTTTGCAGAAAAATCTGGTGACAATCATCCAAAACATTTCAGAAAGTTAATTATGTAACATGTTCATTGGTATTATGAAAATACAGATTTGGATGTACAAAAATGTTACAAATCCAGAGAAAAATATGTTAAATAAGTAAATAACTTTTTTTTAAAGAAGTTTAAAAAAAGGGAATGTCGTGTACATGTATATAATTTTCTTTACAAAATTTAAAGCCTCTATTGAACTGTCTATAGCAGCTCATTTTTTCATTGTCATCTGACCGGCTTTTTAAAAGATACTTCTCTACATCTTTGTCGGAGCGCAAGTTCATTCTTGTTACCACTGATTTTTTCATTACATTTCCGTAAAAACTATACAAGTTCAGTCTTTTTTTTAAAGTTAGGAAGTCTTCAAGTGTTTCCTTGGAATCTACGTCAATTAATTTCATATTTTTTCGTACTTATTATTTATTCAATCAATTTATTAAAAACAGCCAGGAAAACTTTTGCAACCGGAAATGCTATGTACCCACTGCCAAGGACGATAATTCAAATTACGAACGATAACTCCATTTTCCGCAAAGAAGGAATACATGTTGAAATCAAAACATCGGCCCATGGGCCCATCTGAGTGATACCAGTCCATGGGACCATACGAGTGCTACCGGTTCATGGGCCCATCTGAGTAATACCGTTCCATGGGCCCATCCGAGTGATACCGGTCCATTGGCCCATCACAGTGC
Organism: Bathymodiolus brooksi; assembly: GCA_963680875.1. NCBI lineage: Eukaryota > Metazoa > Mollusca > Bivalvia > Mytilida > Modiolidae > Bathymodiolus > Bathymodiolus brooksi. Next base: position 64,689,964 of record OY804579.1, read on the forward strand.
TACATTTTTATCATATTTATTGATTGTCAATATTAACATAGCTGACGTACAGCTGACCGGGTGGTTTAAAATCAATCAATCATTCAGTGCTTTGTGAATTGTGACATCTTAATACCGGTACGACAATAACAATCATGTCCCTCAGTATATTATCATAGAAACGTAAATTTCAATTATAACATATATAGTGTACAAGTCATAAATTGTATATTCAATCCTTTATTAAATTCAATAGAAATTGATTAATTTATCATAACGTGGATGAAGCAGCTGTCTCTATCTGATAATAAGGTTAAGGAGAGGGGGTATAAAAAATAGTTCACAAATATACACTTTTTTTTAACAATAGTGTACGGTACAATAATATTATACTATTGACATAACAATTTTTATTAAATTTCTTGAAAACAGCTACATTTTCCAGACTTAGTAATTTAATATTTTAAGAAAATACTCACCACAGAGAAGTACCCCTTCTTATTTATGACAACGGAATATACAAAATAGGCATTTATGCTACAGATATATGACAATCGTCACGTTTATAAACGGTAGACCGATGGCCACATTGTTTGGCTTGTTGATACTGCTTATAATTGCAGGGGTACATGGTACCTATTATTATTCTGCATGTAGAAGTGTGCAACATTCCTCATATTCACTGCAAGTTCAGCATCTCGATGGAACAAGCACTAAATTGGCAGACATAATTGATGGAAGTGTGGCGTTAGTTCTGAATGTTGCTACATTTTGAGGTAAGTTATATAAATGCATTTTGACGTAAATTGAATAGATATAGCTTGAGGTAAGTTGTAAGGATATTTGTAAAGTTGTGTAGATATATTTTGAGATACGTTGAATTGCTATATTTTGACTTTAATTCATTGCTAATTTCTTCCTAAGAAGAATTTCTGACTTGTCCTTTTTCAAATGATGCTCACAGTTTTAATGCCATCTCATTACACATTTTAAAATATAAACGTTTTTAGTGTTGTGTATTTAAGCTAAGTGTGTATAACATATTAAAACACGTTGCATATAAATGCTCCAAACCGTAGATTCTAAAACGTGTTTAAGTTATCAACATGATTAGGATCGTATTCTTATATAGAGGGGCCGTTGTGTTCGTGATGGCATGGTAGTTTGATTTACGACTACTTGTGCAATCAGTACTTATCACCACTAAAGTTGTGAGTTCGAATCCCGTTCATGACAAGGTGCACTCGATACAACTTTATGTGATAAAGTTTGTCAGTGACTTACGTCAGGTCGATGGTTTTCTCCCGGTAGTCCGGTTTCCTCCACCAATAAAACTCCACGATATAACTGAACATTGTTGGAAGTTGTATTAAACACCATGTAGTCCTAACCCTATAGTTAATACATTTAATTAGTGGTTTGATTCTTTTTAATTCGATTGACAAAATCTTATATATAATTCACACATTAATGTTTGGACCCCTTTTAATCTGATTTACTGAACACTATCTGTAGAAAAGTCATAATATAGTTCACACATTACTATTAGAACTGCTTGCGATCCGACATTTTATGGCTGTCTTGTCTAATTCGCCGATTGGTGTTTGGACTCCTATAACACCGATGTTGCTGAAATTCTCGGTATGGTCAAAGCAGTAGGGTTTGGACTTCTTTGCATCGGATATTATAGTTCATTCTCTACAGAAATGACATCTAAGATTCGTGGATGAGTGTTTTGACTCCTTTCAATTCGATATTACAGACCATGTGCTGTGTTTTTGTTTTTAGTTTTGTTTTGTTGTTTTTGTTTTTGTTTTGTTTTTTAATTTTGGGGAGGGGGGTTCGTTTTTGCTTTTAAATATTTTGAACTTTTTTGCCTTTCCATCCTTTTTGCAATAATAGTATTGGCAAGATATATGTCATAAATAAGATACACATCCATATATATCCGAGATCTCCATTACAATTATAAAAATACAAAATGTTAAAAAATAATATTTCAGGAAGAATTCTAATTTGAACTTCTATATTGGGAATGTTAGAAATAATTAATTCGTTGTTAGTGGTATTTTACAAAAGTTGTCATGGTAAATATCTGTTTACATTTGTAGCTTTTACTTACCAGTATCTACAACTAAATGCACTTATAGAGACAGTAAATAGAATGACAAATGGCTACAGTTTGTCTGTGGTTGGTTTTCCATGTAATCAATTTGCCCACCAAGAACCAGCTGACAACAAGACGGAATTATACAATGGACTAAAGTTTGTAAGACCTGGAGACGGATATGTCCCCAAATTTACTCTCATGAAGAAAATAGACGTAAATGGAGAGAACGAAACATCTTTGTACGCTTATCTTAAGGTATATGTATCTATTATTAACTAAAGTATTCAAGATAATCTTATTAAACCGAAGGTCGTTCATTCATTACAAGATAAATAAAAGTATGTTCGTTCATTAGACGTTAATAAAATCATATCTGTTTATTAAGCATAATCATGTTCGTTCATTTTAAGTTAAACAGAATTATGTTGGTTCATTTTAAGTTAAACGGAGCATGTTGGTTCATTACATGTTAAACAGAATTATGTTGGTTCATTCTAAGTTAAACGGAGCATGGTGGTTCATTACATGTTAAACATAATTATGTTCGTTCATTTTAAGTTAAACGGAGCATGTTTGTTCATTAAAAGTTAAACAGAATTATGTTCGTTCATTTTAAGTTAAACGGAGCATGTTTGTTCATTAAAATTTAAACAGAATTATGTTCGTTCATTTTAAGTTAAACGGAGCATGTTTGTTCATTAAAAGTTAAACAGAATCATTCTCATTCATTATGTTTTAAACAGAATCATGTTCGTTCATTTTAAGTTAAACGGAGCATGTTTGTTCATTAAAAGTTAAATAGAATCATGCTCATTCATTATGTTTTAAACAGAATTATGTTGGTTCATATTAAGTTAAACAAAATCCTGTTGGTTCATATTAAGTTAAACAGAATCATGTTGGTTCATATTAAGTTAAACAGAATCATGTTGGTTCATATTAAGTTAACAGAACCATGTTGGTTCATTCCAACAGTTAAACAGAATGGGAATACTGGGTAGATGTTTAGTAGTGATTGGTGTAATTGTTAATACGATAAACTATTATTTACACCTATTAAACATACTTTTTCTGATGCCCTCTATTAATCAGAATCATTACATAATCAAAGATAAAATAATTAGATAGGTTGCTTAAAAGATTTATTGAATTATTCACATATTGATTACAATCTTGTGAATATGAATAAAACCTTTCACAAAATATTCATGCACTTAAATATATTATCCGAGTAAAACATTAAAATTCTATCTAATTTTGATGGGCAATGGTTTGGGGTCCTATTAACCGTTTAACCCCGACTGTGCTATCCCAACAATTTCAAACGTCATATGTTGTGGTCTTGTTTATGTTCAATGATTTGAGATGAAAGGTGATTGTTCGTTTTATTGATATTGATAGAATTATTGACAATCACAATAACTAATCCAGTTATCCCTCTGTGTACAATAGGGTTTATGTTGCTGCGTTCTATTTTTGTATTTAGCATTTGGTACATGGTGATACCTTGATCTCTTTCTGGCCTCTTTTCAAAAGTTCTAACGTCATATCAATCTCTACCCAGAGTTGTCGGTTACACTCACTCCAATCTCTGTCAACGCCTAAAAAGTAGTCTACCTTTGTATTAAACTGGTTTCCTTTTTATAAAATATTACCAGTGTAATGTTCAGCAACTATAGAAGCTATTACAACAAGGAACCAGAACAGCGCTGTATGACTGATCACCGTATAAAAAATAATCCCTTATCTTCGTTTGGAAATAAACAAAGAAGCTTCTCAAATATTAGTTTTATGGTATTCTTTACATATTATACAATATATGGGGTCATTATAACCGGTTTATATCAAGTTACCCTTTAATAAACGGACTTTGCCAAGATTCTTGGCATATAGGCGTTGACAGAGGTTGGATAGAGTGTAAGGACCGACAACTCTGAGAGAATACACTCCAACTTGTAGATTCTTAAACATAATCTACTCGACCATTACGGGTCTCGTTGCTTATTTTTAAGAATATAGTTGGAATGTATTGTCCATTACATAATCTCTAATTCATGATTTAGTAAATATGTATAGGGGCCATCGTGGCCGTCATCGTGTGGTAGTTGGATTTACAACTACCTATGCAATTGGTGCCTATCACCACTGATGTTATGGGTTCTAATCCTATTTAGGGCGAGGTGTATAACATTATGTGATAAAGTTTGCCAATGACTTGCGGCAGGTCGGTGATTTTCTCCGGGTCCTCCGGTTTCCTCAACCAATAAAACTGACCGCCACGATATAACTGAAATATTGTTGAATGTGGCGTTATTTATAAACATAAACCATAAATCATTAAATATGGTTATAAATTATGTGATCACGTGTACCACTCGTACATCTCCTAGGGTCAGTGTAATCTCCAAGGGTCAGTGTAATCTCCTAGGGTCAGTGTAATCTCCAAGGGTCAGTGTAATCTCCTAGGGTCAGTGTAATCTCCAAGGGTCGGTGTAATCTCCTAGGGTCAGTGTAATCTCCAAGGGTCAGTGTAATCTCCTAGGGTCAGTGTCTATCTTTTATATTTTTATTTCAGAATACCACATCAGTGGGGTAATGGTTTAGCGTGCTTGCTTAGAAATCGGTAGATCGTGGGTTCTAACCTCACTCAAATCAGACGAAAGACTAAACAAATTGTATTTTCTACTTCTCCGCTAAGTACGATGAATTAAGGAGTAAGAGTAAAGACTGGTTGACTCGGAAGACTGGTTGACTCAGAATCAGGGTAATGTGTTCGAGTGGAGTGGCATGTCTACCCGCGGACTGTTGTTCCAGTTAACTAGCACTGCAAAAATCTAGCTAAACGGATTGGTCTAGTCCAAAGCGGACATCACCATCATCTAATCGAATGTAACTTGTTCTAACCATGATACTTTCTCAAGTATTTAATGAAACATATGCATAGTATGAGTTAGCATAGCGATTGCTGTTTCTAAACATTGTATTGTATATATTATTTGTGAAAGTTATTTTTGGTATAATATTGAAGCCATAGAAAATAAAAATGATATGAATGAATATTATTAAATCGCTATATTGTCAGAGTACCATGATTTTTCACTTCCAAGTTCATACTAATTTTACCGAATTTTAAAGTACACAGTTTTAAAATTTATTGACAACAATCTAAAGACTTATTCTAACAAATATCGGTCATCTCCAACGAAATTAGAACAATCAGATGTACATTCAGGTATCATTATAGTAAAACCGCTTCAGATTAAGACACCACCACCCGCCACCATTGAAACGTTCGGAACTACGATCGAGCCCCGTACCGTCTGTTCAGAAGGTAACCGCTCTACCAACTGAATTAAAAGAGATCTCCTCTAGTAGAGAACATTTATATCTGTTATGAGGACTTATGATACCCAGGTAGCTAGGCTATTTACCTAATTCCATTACAACTTCTACAAATATTAATGGGTTTTTTCAAACTAACATATGATTTACTGTTCATGTTTTAATGTATATAAAGCTCCAAGAAGTGTAGGTCGACTGAAATCAGAATACTTCAGAAAATCAAATAATGCGCCGAAAACATTTGTCAGCTGAAAAATCTAACTCATATTCGCAGAAGTATGCGAGTTCAGTACAAAGTATTTACAATGTAGCATGTTTGTTCATTACATGACATGCTTAAAGGAAAATATGTCTGTTCATTACATGACATGTTGAACGGGAAAATATCCGTTCATTACATGACTTGATTTAAGGGAAATATGTCTGTTCATTACATGGCATGTTTTAAGGGAAATATGTATGTTCATTCATTACATGACATGTTTAAAGGAAAATATGTCTGTTCATTCATTACATGACATGTTTAAAGGAAAATATGTCTGTTCATTACATGACATGCTTAAACAAGTTAAAGGAAAATATGTCTGTTCATTACATGACATGTTTAAAGGAAAATATGTCTGTTCATTACATGACATGTTTAAAGGAAAATATGTCTGTTCATTACATGACATGTTTAAAGGAAAATATGTCTGTTCATTACATGACATGTTTAAAGGAAAATATGTCTGTTCATTACATGACATGCTTAAAGGAAAATATGTCTGCTCATTACATGACATGTTTAAAGGAAAATATGTCTGTTCATTACATGACATGTTTAAAGGAAAATATGTCTGTTCATTACATGACATGTTTGGCGGGAATGTTTCCGTTCATTACATGACATGTTTAACGGGAGATGTGTTTGTTCATTGCATGACATGTTTAAAGGAAAATATGCCTTCATTACATGACTTGATTTAAGGGAAAATGTCTGTTCATTACATGACATGTTTAACGGGAGATATGCCTGTTCAGTACATGCCATGCTTAACGGGAAATATGTCCGTTTATAACAGGTTTCGTCCAGACTGTTAACATTGCTCATTTACGCTATGTGAAAAAAATATGAAAACTAACAACCAGGCAATAGTTTTAATATAACAAATATGCTTCTTTTCCAGGACTCTTGTCCGTTACCAGAGGCAGCTATATTTTATCCAAAAGAGAGTTTCTGGGACCCAATCAAACCTCGAGATATATCATGGAACTTTGAGAAGTTTATCCTAGATCGAAGGGGGAAACCACTCCTGCGATTTTTACCAAAAGTAGAACCAGAAGATATAAAATATATTCTACAAAAAGTCGGAAATATTAACACTATTAAAGAGAGAACTGAAATTATAAAATCTATTCAAGTACACTTAGATAATATTGAAAAGAAATATCGGAATACATAAAAAGAAGAGAATCATCGGAATACCTAAAACAAATATCGGAATAGTATAACTTAAAAAAAAAGTATATATATCTATTGTATTTATTATGCATTGCTTAGAATTTGACAAATTTGTTCAAGACCAATTTTGGAGAACAAATTTTGATAGTAACATAATAACGAAATGAATTGTGCATTAACATTTCTTGTGTGTTACCACTAAAGCAGTATCAAATAAAAAAAGAGAACCGTGTCTGGGACTGTTCTGTTACCTAGCTAGAGGTATAGGCCTTGGTCAATACGTCCGCTTTATTTTATTATACACTATTACCTAGTAAATAGGCTTATGGTGTTTAACGCCACTTTCAACAATATTAGTTATATCGTGGCGGTTCCTAGTAAATATACTTACCTCATTCAAACATATACACCTGGACATGGTATGTAAATACAAATGAGAATATTTCTCTCATTATACAGGAAGTACGATGTCGGACTTGTCAGTTGACCAATATTTAAACAAACATTAACCAAAGATTCATTTTGGCATTATAAACACAACTATAATAGATGGAAAAATACGGCCACAGCGTGAAAATTGCGTAAACTGGATAAGGCAAGATGAAAAAACAGACCGCCGATTTCAAAGTTTTGGCAAGCCCGTGCTTCACCGGAACGGCGAAAGCTACAATCCTCCATGTAACCAAAATAGAAAGATCAACAGGAACACGAACCCCAATACGCTCGCAAATATTTAACACCACTAACTCTCCGGTTTTTTCAAAGAGTCAAAAGTAAGTTCCGAATTGGTACCAATTCAAGAACCGGCCTCTCTGGTAAACAAAGAAGAATCCCTGTGGTAACACAGAAGAAAAACACCAAAATATGAGCTAACGTACAATGTGGGGATCCGACATGTCCCATGTTCATCTTGCCATATCCCGCCTCGCCCAACTATGACAAAATTTATTATTCATTCATAGAAATAAACATACAAACATAATCATTCAAAGAAAATATTCACACATTATATATTTATACAAAAAAGATGTAATTATCTATTAAAGTCTATTAACTTCATAATTTTAAATTGTCCATGAAATGGGAGTCACTATACAATCTATGAAACATTGCCTGCTAAGAAAAATTATACTCGTTTAATATCGATATTCGAAATCCGAATGTTCTTGAAGATAACTGGCCTATAATAATCGGAAACAAATTTGAAATAACAAAGAACCAGTCATTGCCTCACTATCTCCCAATTGAAGGTTTTCCGTACCATCAGGCTTCACACATACATGTACTGACTGCACGCAATATTGGTAATGTATTTTCGTCTGCAGGCATCTGTGTTCTGGTGCAACAAACGGATTTAAACAATCAACAAAACAGCAGCAGAATCTTCTCTTTTTGTTAGTTTAGGAGTGGAGGAAGGTGGGACGGTGGGTGGGTTTTTTTTTGGTTTTTTTTTTTAAAGAATGCGGTGTTATACAGCCATTTTTTCCCCTTACCTGGATAGGCGAGAAAATGGCTATATAGTAGATCCCCTCCTGGAATAGCCATTTTTCCCCGCTTGGCAAATAGGGGGGGGGGGGGGGGGGAATGGCTATATAGTAGTTTTTCCCCTAAATATATATCTCATTTATTATAAATAAGTTATAATCTAATTTTAATGTATAAACATTTTATTTGAAAAAAATGAAAAGAAACTAATTATTTATATAATATAGGGAATGGAAACGGGGACTGTGTCAAAGAGACAACAACTGGTCCATGCTCTCATTTTGTGGTGGAGCCCGGGTTGCTCATTCACTTTAAGTTTTCTGTGTGTTTTCTTTCGATTTTTATTTGTTCTTTGTTGTTTCTGCCTCCGTTTCTTGACCTCTAGTTTGTCCCTTGACTTTTGAGTTTTGAATATCTCTCTAACCGTGGTTTCCGTTAAATTCATTTTCAAAATTGAGGATAAGTAACAGCAGAATAACTGAAGAACAATGTCGGTATAATAAAACATGTTCCACATGCAGGTTAGATGTAGAAGATCAATTTCACTTTTCAGTGATATGTCCATAATTAAAGGATCTTAGGCAAATGTTTAACTGGTCGAGTAATTACCTGATACGGATGTTACACGTGACCCCGTTTCATGACCCAAATGTGTCAACAATAATAAACCTGACCAATCCATTCTATGACCTCAAAATGCATCGTGGGGCTACTATACGGACTACTATACATGTGTTATTGTAAAAGAAATTGGCGATTTTCAGTCGAAACTTGCTTTGCTACCTAACATTAGGATATTTTGTTTTTAATAGCTCAATTTTCATCTCAATCTACCATTTTCATGCCCAGAGTTTAATCCAAAGTACACGAAAGAGACATAATTATTAACACATACTACAAAGTACTGTATATAATATATGTGCAACACATTTTGCCGCTCTTATAGCAGTCATTCCAATTCCACACTTAACTGTGAGTGCGTAAGACCTAGTTTTGGGTTTCCGATGAATGAATTCAGGTACATGTATATACATTTCTAATTCTTTAAGTCCTCGAAAAGAAAACACGGATAAATTATGTTGGGATATCAAAACGAAGTAATCACTTCCAAAGGGTACATTAATGTAAAAAAAAACATGTAACAGATTATCAGGGCCCCGTCCGACATAGTGGCGAACGCCCTATAGTGATCGCTCTGTCCGTCCGTCCGTACAAAACACATTCGTGTCCGCTTCATAACTTTATAACCAGTCATTTCTCTATTCTATAGTAGAGGGATGAAACTTTGCATGATTGTTAACTACTAGTAGAAGATGTGTCGCATATCATATACTTGTTTGTCCTCCAAAGTTCAAGGTCTCAAACTTTTCATGGGACCCCTATATTGTGAACTACACTGAGAAAATCGTGTCCGCTCCAATTATGTAGAGGGATGATATTTTGCATGATTGTTAACCATTGTGAGAAGGTCTTACTTAATTTATTGTTGTCCTTCAAAGGTCAAGGTCTCAAACTTAGGGTTTTTCATGGGACGATAATTTTGGTACCCCCAACAGATTCTTTAGATATTGACTTTATTTTGCAACGGTGGGGTCCTTAGAGATAGTTTCCATCTCTATGTCATCTAGTTATTATTATTATTATCTTATATCATATATTTAGATTAAAATACAGGTGTTTTGTATATGCATTATCAATGACTGTTCTAAGCCTATATCGTTTACCCTATATCGCACCCCTGGACCTATATCGCATACCCTATTCCATCTTTGCGAAAAAATGGAGTTATCGTTCGTAATTTGAATTATCGTCTTTGGCAGTGGGTATATAGCATTTCCGGTTGCAAAAGTTTTCCTGACGGTTTTTAATAAATTGATTGAATAAATAATAAGTGCGAAAAAATATGATATTAATTGACGTAGATTCCAAGGCAACACTTGAAGACTTCCTAACTTTAAAAAAAAAGACTGAACTTGTACAGTTTTTACGGAAATGTAATGAAAAAATCAGTGGTAACAAGAATGAGCTTGCGCTCCGACAAAGATGTAGAGACGTATCTTTTAAAAAGCCGGTTAGATGACAATGAAAAAATAAGCTGCTATAGACAGTTCAATAGAGGCTTAAATAACTTTTATAAAGAAAATTATATACACGACATTCCCTTTTTTTAAACTTCTATCAAAAAAAGTTATTTACTTATTTAACATATTTTTCTCTGGATTTGTAACATTTTTGTACAAATAACTCCAAATCTGTATTTTCATAATACCAATGAACATGTTACATAATTAACTTTCTGAAATGTTTTGGATGATTGTCACCAGATTTTTCTGCAAAACGGAAATACTGCGCGATTTTCTTTGTACACTGAAAGCGGAATATTTTCTTTAAAAAAGGTTTTCTCTCCTTGCATTAAAAAGCGTATTTGATTTTTTTCATTACACTCGAGCGGTCGAAGACAAGGCAAGATAAATTTGAAAGCATTTTAGAAATAATAGAATCTGTTGTTTCTTCACCATTTGTAAAAGCAAAAGCGGATTCGGTAGAATATTGTGTACTGTGTTTGAAACGGTCTGTGCGTCTTCATTAGCAATGTGCGCTTATCAGATAGGTGAACACCTGCATCTCGACTTGTACAGTCAACAAGCAAATCCCAATTTTCGGTTACCGTCAGAGCAAATCCCACTTTTTTCTGAATGAATAATGTCCCTCGTCTGGAATATTTTGAATAGGAAATAAAACGATCACGAACGTGGCTTTTTTCTGTTTTTAATATATCAAGAACAAGCAATCGGTCTATCGTTTAAAAAACAATGGTGTATTTGGAGATCGCACCTCTGTCCATTGAAACTTATCTGTCATATTAAAGATGTATTTTTAGACATATGCACTTCTCGACCGCTACACATGATTTCGGATACCGTCTAAGTACTGACGACAAATAGGTTATTTTGTAATAAATGAATTTACAGTCTCATAATCTTACAGCCAAAATGCCGTTCTGAAGCTAAGCTTAACAATGTAGACAAACAAACAAAAGGACTGATGGGATTCGAACCACCTTCTAGAATTATCCATTCCATCACAAGGCAGCGCCAATACGATCATGACTACTGTGCTCCCGCATTTAGTCAAGTAAATTTATTACTTAGAGTAGTGATGGGATAAAATGCGAATTAGTATACATAGCAGACGATTTGATTTCTCAACTGCAGATTTAAGAAAATAACTACCAAGCACAAAGCAAAATATAAAAAAGGCTCTGATGGTTTGCTTCCGATTAAAATGACATGTGCTAAATTGCTTTATTTTTAGTGATTATGACAGCTTACGTGATGTTCGAAAAAAACCCACAAAAAAAACGACAGAATAGTTAATATTGATAAAAAAAAATATGAAATTAACAGCTTGCATGTATATTCGTGTTATGATTTCATATGTAAGGAAATATTCGTTGTGCGGCTTTCGAAAAATCAATACAAATCTACTGTATACACTCACAATTCTTATAATATGTAAAGAAAAAAAACCTTAATATAAATATAGCCTCCATTTTTATCACTTTAACCGAAATTAATAACAAAACACATTATGTTGCTAAAAAAATAAAAAAAAAACAAAAACAAGCCAAAACTACTCCGATAGGATTTGCACTCTCAGTGTAAATCTGCAGGGGTCGCGAAGCAGCGACTATACGATCACGGCTATGGTACAGTGATCAAATTTGTAAGTTTTGTTTTCTTTTTTGTGGTATATAAGGTGTACCTGAGGTAAATTGGTGCAATTCTATAATAAAGCAAATGATGCCTATATTTCATAAATTCATATTTAAGCATATTTTCCATAAAAGGAAAAGTCTTTATATTATACCAAAGCTGTATATGCATGTTAAAAAGGAAGTTTTGAGTTGCAAGTTTTTGATTTTTAACAATTGTAATTTTGTTTGTGTTCGTGCTTTTCTCCTTTACACCAGCATTGAAAGCACTTGTATCTGCAAAAGTTTCCATTTTTTTCTCTTAAGATCAGAGTCAAATCTTCATTTTCCCCATCCAGCTTTTGGAAGGAGCGGATGCCGGCTGTTTAACTCTACGCACTCGTCGCAACTTCGGCTGATTCCGTACCTTCATCGGTTTGCCGATTGAACTCTACGGTCATATTTCTACCGACGTCTCTGGCGTTTGGAGATGGCCAAATCCGGTAAAAACCCTAAATGTTCCTTTTTTATTACAAAATCCGCAGTGGAACCAAAGAATGAATAGTCATGAACCATGTATATAACTAAAGGTAAAATATTCAATTTCTTGAATGGAGCCTGTGGGAATTTTTATGGGAATCTGCATTGATCTCTTGAAAAAAAGAAAACAAAACTAAATATCATGCAAAAATAGACATATTTTTAATAGACTCCGAGCAGATAAAATATCTTGAACATTTCAAAATTAAGATAATCCCCTGTAAAAGAAAATAAAACAAATGATTCCACTGCGAAAATTGGAATGAATTTTGCATACATCGCTATTAACGTCCGTAATTTTAACAGCAAAGCCGATTTTCGAGAAAATGCTACATCTTTGAATATAAAACACTGAATTTATTCAATTATTACGGTCATTCAGGATATGAAATAAAAATACAGATCTCATAGAATCCACCGATATCGGGCGTTATAAAAAGCTAAATAAAATAATTCCAATAAATCGGATTTTATTTGAATAAGAATACAGTTTTTTCAATTTTTTAAACGTTTTATGACGTTTACAGTTATGTAACCGGAAGTGTACATACCCTCTGTTAGGAAAAGATAACTCGATTCAAGAACGATAACTCTAGTTATCGCAAATCGGGAATAGAGTTCGAAATGTTTGCTTTGTAAACCTAATGTACTTGATGCAACAGGCGTTGAGGCTCTAGATGATGCAGTGGGCGAATGTGAAATAATGGGAAATAAAGGCCGCTGGAATTGAGTATTTTGCAACCTGAGGACCATAAACGACCTCAAGAGCATCTCACATTTCGATGTAGCATCTCGCTTCTCGAGTCTACCAACCATTCCCCTTGTAAAAATTCATGGTCACGGATCTGGTAAGCATTTACTCCCTCTAATGTATAACTCTAAGTAACTTAGGGGGTGCTTCGTGCCCTTCAGGCGTGGTCCTGGACTGGATATGCTGTGGACACAATGTGCACTCCATGACATAAAATTATGCATCCGCATCTGATTTTATCTTCATACATGTACATTACTTCGCGATTGGTCCACTTTCAGAGATATTTGTGGTACATATCCTTCCAAAAAACTAGAGGTTCCCATTTAAGAAAGTTATATTCTTAGTAACGGTGGATATCTTTGATGGAGTTCGGATCAATCGGATATGAATTAGAATGGGGACCATCCAAATAAAATATTCCTACCAACTATGGGTTAAATTGGCCGAGTAGTTTAAAATTTCAGAGAAGAAGATTTTTTATAGTTATTTACTAAATTGTGCCTTTTTCAATGTTCAAGGTAGCCACCGTTACTGAAAATGTATACTTACAATTTAAAATGAAAATCGCTCAAGGACCAAAGTTTGGTTCACATTGGTCCAGTAGTTTCTGAATAGATTAAAATATAAAAACATAACGACGGATGATAAAAACTCCCCCTATATTAAGTAATAAGGTGAGCTTATCAACTAGTAAGCATAACACTTTCTCTCAATTTTATTTTTTTAAATCTTTGTATGCTTACATGTAATACCACATGAAAGATGCAGATATTACGTTTCCGTTTGCTCGAATTATCTTTGACATGTTTTAGGAGACACAAATAAAAATGTTTTGTCAGAGAGGACACATCTGGTAATGCCTGAACATCACATTATTTTGGCATAATTATATAAATTTCATAAACAACTATAATGGACTGGCAGCTGGTTTTTTTATAAATAAATTTTATACTTGCGACCTGGAAAAGTAAATATATTATAGCACTGTTTTTTGTAATAAAATGAAGGGAAAAAAACCAAACAAAACAAACACAAAGAAAGAACCATCAGAACATTTCTATTATAGGAAAATCATGGAAACAAAGACAAATTTGAATCCCCTAACTCACATATATACATGACCACTCTCCTGTCTTAATACAGGCACTTCAATAAAAGTGACGGGGTTCAACAATGAAAACCTTTGTGATTATTATTATTGTGGCATACAAGACAATTAAAGGTTCATATTGATTAAATTATATCATGAGTTGACTTGACACGTTGGGAGATAGCATACAACAATCTAGGCCTCTATTTTTCAACGCTGCTTTAACATCTTGGTCGAAGAAAAAGCTAAGGAGAAAAAGCGTTTCCTTAAAAGATTGTGGCATTTGAAAAAATGTGAAAAATTCATTACCTACCTCTTTACTGTTTTGGGATTTAAATGGGACTTCAAATTAAAGCAAATAAGGGTAATAACAAAATTACCGAACTCCGAACAATCTTACAAAGGGAAAGTCAAAAGTCATATGTATATAAACAGACAAAATCAGTCAACAACCGGAAAACTGTGAAAACTGTAATGACCCTGACTTGGTACAGGCATTTCTAAAGAAATGGTGGGTTGAATCAGATTTTAAAGCGCCAAACCTCCCGCTTTCATTACGGCTGAAAGTTTCCGGCTGTCACTATAACAGTATTTATAACAATACTTGAACAAAACAGGTAAAACAGTTGTCAAAGCAGCACCAAAATCAGTGAAGTAAATGTCAAAGACACTTTTACGTCACACATTGATAAAAAAATATTTTTGACATTTTTGTTGACACCTTATCTGTTGGAAACCTCTAAGTTACAAGGCTGTATAAAAATGCTTTATTATGAACTGTATACATGTAAATGTACAATAACTTTCATAGTCAGTACACAGTAACTACGATCCAACACCTTGTATATAGACATGTTAATGAGCATCTCAGCAATATAAAATGTCATCTGATTATTTCTGTATGTATTTGAATTGATCTGATAAATCTTATGTATGTACTAAGCTAATGTGATAATTACTGTTGGTATATAGTAATGTATTATATTTGTACTACTATAGTTCAAAACTGCTAAAATTCTTACACATTTATTGACAAAAGTCAAATAAATTTTCTCTTGAAATCAATAATAAATAGCATAGATTCCCCAAAATCTTAATTAGAAATGTATTCCTATTCGCCCTGGTTTATAATATTATATATCTTTTGCATTCCAAAAATCATAATTGTTTTAGAAGCGACAAGAGCCATACGAAAGAAATACAATTTTGTAAGGAACATAGAGAAAAAAATTCATCAAAATTGTTTAAAAAATAAACCTCCACATACCAAAACAGAAAACACAACTTTTTGACGGATTATTGTTTCTTTTATGTATTTCCGATTTTTTAAAGAACCATCCAATGAACATCCCTATCAAACTTGGTTTCCATTGGACCAGTGGTTTTGGAGAAAATTAAAATGTAAAATTTTACGGACGACGATGACGACAGACGATGATGACGTACGCCAAATGATGACAATTACGTGAGCTAAAAAGCAGTTATACATCGCATTATATAAAACTAAATTACACGTTTAACAATCTGGAAATTCACTGTTCAATTTTCGCCACATATAGTCCATCATTTGTGGGGAAACTTTCGTGGCGGTTACCCGTTTTGAATTTATGAAGTCACATGCTGTTGGTGGAACATCGTACCAAAATGTAAATCCTCTGACATGTTGGTGTACTGTTCTTATTGACTTTGCCAATATTCCAGTGATATAAGCATCTTCAATTGGAATGTAAGGCATATGTTCTGAGGCCTTAACTAATCGATCTGCTATATTCCTGGAGATGACGTACGTGTTTCCAAACATATACTGTGGATAATGTGGAAATGGATAAACACTGAGTTCTACTTTCCACAGTCCCGAACGTTTAACCTTTCCCTCTTTGTTTAAATTTCCTATTATTAGCCCTCGATAATCCAGGGACGTGTTTGTTTGTAATGTATGTATTACATGTACAGTGTTAACAAACGTATCGTCGTCTGCCTTCAGAATAAATGATGCGTTATAACAATATAAATGTGTCCATCTTAATCCCATTAAAATTTTCATGGTCAAATTAAAATAGGTATCTACAAAGTCTCCCTGTATAATGTCTTTATATAGTTTGCTTTCCTGTATTATTAGTTCATTCAAAGTTGTATTGAAGCTTTGTCCAACCAAGAAAATATGTTTCACTCTTGTGTCTGACATCACTGTCCAAGTAGATCGTATTGCTCGACGCTGCCTGAGGTTCTGTAGTTTTGATGGAACGATTATTAACAAATAAGTTCTTCCGTCACATATATTTATTTGTAGCAAAGTAAAATTGACAGAAAATGGGTTGATCTTATTTTTGCGTAATATAAAATAATCGGCGTAAAGTTCATCCTGTGTTTTCTCCTTGGTAGCAACAGTCTGGTATCCTTGTTGATTCACCACGTTATTGCCATAGAACTTGTGACTGAAGAAAAGTATTGCAAAAATAAGTATGGCCGCCACTATCAATAGCTTACCTATCCATTTTGACATTTTACATGGCTTTTTACTGGTCATCTGAAAATAAAATGAGATATAATGAATAAATGTATTATCATATTAAATGAAATAGACAAGTAAAAATAAGAATTTAGAACATTACTTTCTACAAAACATGCTTCTTTCCTTCAATATATTTGACCTAATCACTGGTTTCTGTAAACAATAATATAATTAATATTAGATATTTGTTAAAAAATCTTTGTTTTTAGCCGTATACTAAAATATCGAATAGAACGAACGTGTAACTTCATGCAAGCACATACATCTATACTGTCTATCTGGAAGTGTCTGAAGAATGGAACTGCTACACATATTGTTATCATAACACTCCTATATCATACCGGGGCCGTCATAGTCGTCATCGTATGGGAGTTGGATATACAACTACCTATGCAACCAGTGCCTATCACCACTGAATTTGTGAGTTCAAATCCCGCTCAGGCGAGATGTACTCGATACAACAAACATTATGTGATAAAGTTTGTCAGTGACTTGGGGCAAATCAGTGGTTTACTCCAGGTGTCCTCTACCAATAAAACTGACCGCATTGATATAACTGAAATATTTGAACACCATAACCTTAACGCTATGTCATACATCTGTCAACGTCACTATTACAAGATTCTTGTAAAAATGAAACAACACAATGCATACAAACGAAATATTCAATAATGTAGTTTCCTAAGCTCAAATTGCATACATTTATCTTTTTGATACGCTTACTATCACGAATTTCAACAATTTGCATATTGTTTTCACGTATAACGGTACATAAATAAACTTTGTAGTATTCTAAACCAACCAATCGTCGTAACGAAAATGTATCTGGACAATTTTGAAATATTATCCGAAACAGATTAATTCCGTTTTTATTGTCTTATTTCTTGTGCGAAGATTTGAACTACTTGAGACATTGATAGTGGTTAATGAAGAAGTGCAAAGACCGATAAATATGTGAAATAGATTGCCAAAATAGTTGGAACAAAATGAATTATCTCCTTTTGTATAAGGAGTAACTTAAAAAATGTTGATGTGCTTACAGTCAACATACTAGAAATTGCATGTGGAATTTTGTCAGATGCAACAACTGTATAAAAAAACCAATCAACATTAGAATGGTCTGCCTTCATGTACATTGTCCATCATCATTGTAGAAAGTTATACATTAACATATATAGTGCGGAGTGTAACAACAACAAAACTACATGTATGACCTTTCAGGCACAACACTATAAGTGACCAGGAGTGTTCCATTATTTCATTCAGAATGTAAATGCTAATTCAAGCTTTGTTTTTGGTACTGGTGAAGGTTTTCAGCGCTCAAATCCACATAGCTGCCCAGCGGCGCGTCCGCGGTAGGGGATAGAGGAAGCACCTCGATTCGAGGGAGGGGGTAAGCCTGATCGTGGACCATAGCAGTTAACGTATTTGGAGAGTGGGGCGATTCCTGCATGCGAAAGTCATCTTCTGTAGATTTCGGAAAAGAGTAATCGTATTGTAGCCGCTACAAAAGTCTAAGTTGTTCGTCCCTAGCCAACTCTCAATACTTTGTCAGTGGCTGAGAAAGACCACCGACCCGGTTGACCCATCCCTTCCCTCATTTCTATATATATATATATATTATACTTTACGTTTTTATTTTCTCTATTTGTCTTTGTTAGCGCAGCCGGTCAATATAACGTTATATGGACCGGGACTGGACTGTCTCGTTTTCGATTCGGTTCCGGAACAGTACCTGCATTATTATTTTAGGTAAAAAGTATAATATAGCAAATAATTCATGTCACTTCGGGTCATATGGCAGTATATGGACCGGTCCGTCACCAAAAAAATATTACATGGACCTCAGAAGCTTCGGTCCATATAATATACCGGTACGTCACCAAAAAAATATTATATGGACCTCAGAAGCTTCGGTCCATATAATATTGTTTTGGTAACGGACCGGTCCATATACTGCCATATGATCCGAAGTGACATGAACTATTTGCTATATATAATTGATTTGTGTTAAACAATAATCAATCATACATTGTTCACCTCTTCTACACACCCTACAACCGGCTATCTGGACAACAGATGCTATCGGGAACTCAGATCATGTCTACGTCACACGGAATGACAGGTAGGAATTTCTTTGACGTTTTTCTTCCATTTTATCTACTTTTTTTTCATGTCACTGTTGTTCCCGATTGCCAACATCTGCTGTCAGTGATAGTCAGTTTCAAAATAATCTGCTGTCTCCGATAGCCAAAACATTTTGACCATTGGAATGAAATTGCGTATAATATTCTTACTACATAACACGTCGAGTTCTCGTTGTACAGGAAGGTAGAAAACACACTATATTTTTCATGCATATGATAGAAACTTGTGCTTTTTTGGAAATTTTAGAGAAAACGTTAATGTTCTGAAGAATTCTCTGTTGAAAATGTCAAATTCTATCTTCATTGATTGAAAACTTACTAAATATTAAAACCTATACTGTCATATTTGGTATGCAAATTTCTCATTTGTAGTGCAACAAATCAGACATAAATTTAAAATCCAAAAAGTAGATAAAATGGAAGAAAAACGTCAAAGAAATTCCTACCTGTCATTCCGTGTGACGTAGATATGATCTGAGTTCCCGATAGCATCTGTTGTCCAGATAGCCGGTTGTAGGGTGTGTTTTAGCAACACTTTAATTTCTACATCACAGTTATGTGTAATATATGACTAATGTCTGTACTATATCTATAACTTGATTTTTATTTATCAAAATGCATAAACAAGAAGTTACACTGTATTTCAATAACTTATTTGATAAAATACGTGTATTTACCTGTAAAGAAATGCACATAAATGTAATAAAAAGATGTGTGCAAATGTAAAATATGCTGCTAATGAAATGTTGTTTTTGTTAGTTTTTCTTCTCGCAGATGTAATGGTAATACACTTAAATGTAACCGACAAAAGTGTGTTAAAACAAGTTCTTTACAAGTCAGTTAGTATAATGGTCATGGTGTTTAGCGACACTTTTAACAATGTACATCTGTTTAGTTGAAGATGAAGTGTCTGTACCAAGCCATGAAAGTGAGCTGTCATGTATATATACATGTTAAAGAGTATGGATGTTGCCACCGTTTCATGGATGTTGCCACTGTTTCTACCATTTTTCTATAAGATTTTGGATTGGTTCAGACAGTGCGTTATTTTTTGTTTGATATTCATTTTCTTATCATTAATATATTTGACCTATATATAACAACGTCCGTAAGACTAATATCTGTGGCAAGTCGTTCAATACATTGTGCTAAAATCCTTGAATAATATTAATGTCAAACACCCACACAATCCTTTTCTTCAAATACATATCTTTTACCTACCAGTCTGTGATTGTAGTATCATACGCCATTAAATAACATAATTACTTGAAATGCAGAAAACACTCAAAAAAATAAAACTAATGAAAAACTAACCTCAACCTCGGTGATGTGAAACAAATCATGTTTTAACCAAAAATGATTCTGATTAGGTGATCTTTCGTGAAAAATCCGTAATGCGTTCATTGTTGTGTAGAATATTTACACAAGTGTAAGCTGATTACTGTTTTTGTTTATGACCTTTGAACTCAATTTACACGCGAATGCACGCTTACTTGTAATGTGTAATCATGATAGCATATTCTTATCAGTAAGACAGATACAGATACAGATATTTTATTTACTAATCACAGTGCCCATTGCTGAGCAGAATAATCAAACAATGAATAAACATATATGATTGGGTTGATTGGTTACAGATATAATATAAAGAAACAACAAAAGACACAATTACATCAGTTCAAGTACAGTTAAAGTATTAAGGTACAAAGAGACAAAACAAACATAATTAATAATTTACATTTATATATCATTATGAAGAGAGGGAAGCAACCCCTCCATTTAATAAAGTGTATCTTTTTTCAAATAATTTAACTAATAATTTTGCTACTGATGACATAATTAGCCTATCTTCAGAAATTAGTAACCAAATAAATTTTAGTTCATTACTTAAAAATTGGAAATTTGGGTATTTGTCAGTTATAGAATTAAGATAATCAACTCTGATGTGTTCAAGTTTATTTTACATGAAATCATGAAATGTTCTTTGTCTTCAACATGATCATTACATAATTTACAAATTATATTCTCAAATTTCAAACCAAAATAGCGACCTCTTTCTACTTCAAGTCTATGTGAGCTTATTCTAAATTTTATGCCGCTCTTCTTTGTTTAGATATAAAAGATAAGGTTCTAAATGGAATATATTTTTGAATTTCCTATAAGTACGTAATTTATTTTTATGTTCAATATTTTTTCTCTTATCATTAAAACAGTTTATTCTTCCAAATTGTCTGAAATTTCTCTTTTAAGTTTTGTTTTACTTTCTTTAAAACATAAGTTTCTTTCAGAGTACTAATTAAACAACATCATTAAGAAAAACTGGTAGAACGTGCTAAAGTGGGTCACGGGTCACTGTAATCGGGCGGCTGTATCGAGAAACAGATACGGTGTTGAAAAAAAACCTGTTGATACTCATAAAATATTGATAAATGCAATAAAATTTTATGTTTGTCTTCAAGAAATATGATAGACAAAACCATGTGTGAAGTTTTATGACGAAATATCTCCGATTTCTATGTAAATTTACGAGTTGAAGTGGGGAATCACCCACAGGTAATTTTAGCGATGTATTTTTATCTTGGACAAGAATAATGTAATGAGCGTCCTGATTGGATATTCGATTTAAAACACACTGACTCTGCATGGTAAAAAGATGCATGTAAAAGAAATCTATGTTATATTTATTCATTTGTTTGATTCTGGAATATTGTTGATCATTGATTTAAACAAGAAAAAAGGGAAAAAAGAGGGGGGGGGGGGGTGAATGTTTATTTTGCGGTTAAATAAATATTATGTTTTGACAGTTTCAAGAGAAAAATAAAAATTTGTTGCGACTAAAGCTTAAATCAGCGTTAAAAATTGAACAAATATCAGTGGTTTTGTAAATGAGATTTATTTTAAATAGAAAATCTGAATTTATTATTTATTAATTTATCATTAATGATACAATTTTATATCCCTTGGGAGGGGGGGCTATGATGAAAATTTGAAATAAAAACACAGGACCAGACTTTAAGCAAAAATAATAATAAGGATTAATTTTTTATTAAAAAAATCCAGGACCCCTGTGTCCATGAATTTTTTTTTTCTTTTAAGTTAATAATATGAAATATTGACATCCACACTTGCCTTTTGGACAGCACATTTCTGTGTCCACAATTGTAGATTTAAACATTTAAAAATATCTTTAATACAACCTACCCAGGATTCTGAGTTTTGATTTGTTGTTTGATTGTATAAATTAAAGGCATCAGCTAATATGGAAGATTGATCATTATTTTTCACTAGATGCAACCAAAATTTGATCATATTCAATAAAATATAGTAAAGTATTGAATAGCTTCCCAGCTCTCCTCTGACTGCATCATCAGATGACTTGGCTCAAACACCCAGAACAAATTTACAAAATTTGGTACGAGTTTTTTCAATATGTATCTTACTAATTTGATTACTTAAAAAGTCTTCATGATTTTTAGCAAATTTAGATGGGGAGAAAAAAAAAATTTCAGAGCCATATAAAAGTACAGGTCTCACTGTATGATTAAAGACATGTAATACAGTTTTAATTCCTGGCATGTCAGGTGTAAACAATTGCTTAAGTTTGAAAAGAGTATTCATGCCTTTATTAGAGATTTCCTTTCTAGCTAAATTTACACACCCAGAGGAAGAAAAAAACATTCCCAGATATGTATACTGTTTAACATATCCTATTATTGTATTATTATATTTTATTTCAGGGCATGATGTAGGTTATATATTGAACATATTGACGAAGATGATTTTTGGAGGGAGGGCGGGGGTCAATATTGTATACTTTCGGCTTTTTGGAGATATTTAGTTGTTTCATATTTTAAGGTATTTCCTATTAATACATTGAGGCATCTACTATTTGAATCATTTTAGTGAGGGGATAATGAGTCTCAGATATAAATAGAAAATATAATTAACATAGAGAACTCATCGATAACTTTTTTTTCTATTAATAGACCAAAAGTTTTAGAATTAAATGCCAGAGGTCATATATATATCAAATACTAACATACATCTAGATTAAAAAAATCCTGATTTGAAATATGGAATTTTAAGAATTGTTTTGTGGAGATTTATATATTTATAATAGTGTAAGCTGATAACTAATCACGAAGAAAGGCATTATTATGTTCTTACAAACTTAAACTTGTACCTCAAGTTAGAACTACAAGGTATGGCACAAAATCATTCATGTTTGCAGCTGCAACTCTGTGGAATGACCTTCCGAACCATTTCAGAACTGAAAACAGTTTCAACCACTTTAGTAGTTTGATTCAGTCCTGGAATGGCTCGGTATGTCGTTGTTCTGCATGCAGATAACATATTCAGCTTTCTATTTTATTTCTAGTGCTTTTTCCAAGTTTTAATGCTGCTTAGTTATTTTATGTTTGCTTGATATTGCTTCAGCATGCTTAGTATGTCCTTTATTTTTGGGCTTTTTATGTTGCATTTGCTAACTGTATGTGCTTTATATGTGTGTGTATACGATTATGTTAATATTTGTATGTATCTTGTGCTACTATGTATATTCCGTAAAAAGCTCCTGAGAGCTTGTGTTTATTGTTATACAAAAACCGAATTCAAATAAAGTTTTCTTATCTTATCTTATCTTAGAACATTGTAAAGTGACCTTTTAAAGTGTAATACAATGGTTCCAATTATTACTTGATTAAATTAATCTATCAGTAATTAACCATAAACTGATTCAGGTTTAGTAATGACACCTATTGAAAGTTTTCTTAAATTCTCTTTCATTGACATGTAGATCTATTTAAGTAAAAGACACAGTACTATTGAAACAAAAGAAGCGGCATGTATTGGATATAACGGGTTTCTTTTTCAGCATGAATACTCATGTGAAGTCCGAGGTACGTAACACCTATAGACAGTTAAATGTTGATAAGTTAGTCAAGTCTTCTCTAATTAATAATAATAACATGATATCCCAGATTAAGTCCGTTGTATTTGACTTTATTACGAATTTTCCATAATTCCCACTTAAAAATGTATTATGATATTTATTACACAGCTTATCGAGTGTGACTTCATAAACAAATATTTCGACAGTTGAAAGTCAAACAATGTCAGGTACGACTGTAATTGGATGAGTGAGTGGTTATTGTTTGACGCCAAATACCTTATTAAGCCCCAGGCACTTAAATATACGATACAACTGATGGTAGACAGGTTAATACACGAATGTTTGCCTTCTGCAAGCGGTCTAAGTTGCGGCAAATCGTAACTGGTTTGTTTGAGAGGGAGTTTAAGTTATTTCCCCATTAATTATGACTAGTTTAAAGATATTAACATTGTCACAAAAATGTGTCAAATTACTATGAAACTCGCTTATTAGTTCCACGTCCTGTAACATCGGCCTTTAACTGACATTAGAGGTCGGATTTATAATATCATTGCTGGGGGTATTATTGTACAAATGCTTCACACGAGTTGTTTGATTGGTTAATACGATTATACTACAACAGTAAACAATTAATGTTATTTAAAATTATTGGTGAAAATTATGTCGCATTGCGGATTAATTTATGGTAATTTTGAACTGGACGAATTTGAACATACTACATACATCAGGTGTGTATCACAGTGTCTTGTACCAATATATAGGTAACCTTTTCACCATGTAAACAAGTGTACAATTTTCATTATGATTGCTCATACTTTAACACTGACCTATTAACTGTTTCATCGTTAACAATCAGAATGGTTAAAATGTACTATTGAACTCCACATTTCCAACAATTTCAGAGGTCCTAAATTTGTGATAGAAATTTTGTCTCTGTACAAGCATAGATTAAATACTTTAATACTATGTAATCTTAAGGCAAATCCTGGATGGTGGATTAATCCTGAATGTGCTTCTCTTCTTAATATACCAGTTATATAGGCATCTTCAACTGTAATCATTGGTATATAGTTTGATGCTGTTACTAAATGTTCTATTATATTTATTGGAATTACGTACGAATTACCAAATACATAGGGAGGATATATTTTATGTGGATATAAATTGGAATCCACTTTCCAACGACCTTTACGTTTTACTTCCTCTCCTTCCACAATATGTCCTATTATTCTAGTTTTAAGTCTAGTTTGACTAAGAAACCGTAAAAGATTAGGTAAAATAATTAGAGTGTCATCATCTGCTTTCAATACATACTGAGCACTATCACAGAATTTATTTATCCAGTTTAATCCGAATAATATTTTTAAAGTCAAATTTGTGTACGATTCCATAAAATCGCCTTCAAGTATATCTTTATACTGTTCATGTTCATCTTTGATAATTAAATCATCGATTCTATTCAATGATGTTCCAACTACAAATATAAGTTTAACTGTATAATTTCTATTCAGATTAGCCCAAACTGGATTCATCCAAGTTTTCCTAATGGAATGACGTTCCTCTACTGACTTATGTTGTGTTGGGACCAGCACAACAAGATAAGGCATCGAATCACACATATCATTTGTTGAAAGAATTGTCTTAAGTCCTGTCATAGGAAATGAAACAGTCTTGCTTCTTTTATCCCAGTACATACTCATACTATTATAGCTTTTCCAAATTGCAGAAATAATAAAAAGAAGTATATATAGAAATCCAAGAAAAAAACACACCAAACACAGTTTCTGTCGCTTATACATTTTCGTATAAAATCATCTTTTTGCCACAATTTATTATCTCTATAATAACATCAATATTGTTTTATGTGTAGTAGTATTTAGTGACCAAGTATAAACCAGCTAATTAAATATGACCGAGTAAGTTAATTAGAACGGGATTTAGAACGAGAATTTAATATGAAAGTATAGTCCGTTTGACTTCTATAAATGTTCCAAAAAAAAAAATCTTAAGAATATATGCATGTTTTGAAATTATTGCTGTAGCATTTTTTAAAATTAAACTTATATTTTCTTTGTTATTACAGACATGAAACCTTTATAGAGCCTCTTTGTTTTATTTCGAAATTCACCATGTAAAAATTATGAAAAGCTGTTTTTTTTACATACTATGTGAACATTTATATGAAGAGTTTGAAGATACCAAAGGGGTAATCAGAATCCGTATATCGCAGAAGAACAGACAACACAAAAGCCAGAAGAAAAAGTACTAAAGGATAAACAACGATCTACAAAACATACACCTAAAACTAAAAATCAAGTAACACGAATCCCATTAAAACCGGTGTTACATACTCATTTTTCCCCCTACTCATTCTTCCCCCCGGAAAAATGAGTATATACTAGTTTTTCCCCCGGAAAGATCAGTATATACTCATTTTCCCCCCCGGAAAGATCAGTATATGCTCATCTTTCCCCCTGATTTTTAGGGGGGAAATCTGAGTATATACTGAAGTTTCCCCCTCATACTCAATACTCCCCCTTTGCACTGATAGACTATACAAGGGCAATAACTCCTATAAGGGGTCGACCCTATGGAGACTTTTGTAGAGCTTTTGATGCTGAAGAAGGAAGATCACCTCTATTTTTCTCTATATGTAATACTTTTTGAAATATTAGCCAATGACTGCAGTTTAATCCCTATGTTCTATTTTTAGCCATGGCGGCCATGTTTTTTCATCGACGGATATATAATTCACAAACTATAGTCTACACACCCTAAGGATCATTCATACCAAGTTTGGTT
The DNA here is from genome assembly GCA_963680875.1 of Bathymodiolus brooksi. Classification (NCBI taxonomy): domain Eukaryota; kingdom Metazoa; phylum Mollusca; class Bivalvia; order Mytilida; family Modiolidae; genus Bathymodiolus; species Bathymodiolus brooksi. The sequence continues at coordinate 64,716,751 of OY804579.1, forward strand.
AAATTATGTTCAGTGGTTCTCAAGAGGAGTATCAAAATGTAAAAAGTTAACGGACGGACGACGGACGGACGGAAGGACGACGAACGCAATGTGAAGGACGGGGGGGGGGGGGGGGGGGGGGGTTCCGACCACCGGAACCCCCTGGATTCGCCAATGGTTATCTGTTAATTTATTCTTAAGAATTTCAACTGTTTACAGTACACCGAGACACAACATAATTAGCTTTAAACTAAACGAACTATTTTGTGGTAGCTTGTTTGTTTGTAATCGATCATTTTAAATAAAGATCAGTAACTATAGAATGGCATTGTCCATCAATGACGCATAACTATGAACGATACAATTATTAGTTCTACTGTCAAGAGTGTGGATTTGTTTTACCGAACATAATTATACCAATTTATCATATTATGTTCATTTCAAATAATGAACTAAACGGTAACAGTATTCTCTAAATTAAACTACTACTACGAGGGGGGAAGGACCCTTTTCAGGACTCCGGGATGGTGTTTTTTTAAGCTCGAGAATTCGGGATTGACCATTTCGGGATTCGGGATTGAAATTTTATTATATTCGGGACTTCTGGATTTCAAGTTTTTTAGTTCGGGACTAAGGGGATTTCAAGTTTTTTAGTTCGGGGTTTCGGGGTCAGACCCCCTCCTAGCCCCCTCTACTATATCAGCACAACTATTTTTTGCTTCGTTTCATGATCAAATTATTATAAAATTGAGCCATCTTGATAAATGCGTTTGTCTCCATCTTTTTTGATTGATCTACCGAAAGTGCTAGCACTATAATACCATATTCACACGTATTCCGGATTGAAACTGAATCATTAAATCGAATTTAAATTGTTCGTCTGCATTTAATTTATCTGTGGTTTGCATATTGACTAAAAATTGTACTGAGGGATCTGGTGTTTGTTTAGATCGGATGAGGGATTTTTTCCGATTCGTCAACAAATGGTCATCAGGAGACATTGGAAACATTGTTAGTTTTTCAATAATCTTTTTTCAAAAAACACTGAAGCGATGGTATGGAAACGTGATTTGTATGTTCATTTTAAGGTCCTTGACAGGTCTTGTTACTTTTTGAGCCCATCGGAAATTCAAAATCGTTGCCAGCGGAGGTCAAAGTTTGCTTTGAAACCATATGTAAAGCAACATTTTCATGGTCTACTTGGAAAACACTGAACAGAATTTAACTACACTTGGCAGAGGTGTTCACTATTATGTCCTACGCAAGTGTTGTTACTTTTCATGCCGATTCGTTAAAAAATGAATAAAACAAGAATGTGTCTGAGGACACGGAGTTCTCCGCTTTCAGCTAAGTGGGCCTAACTTCCAAGCCGTATATGGGATCTGGCTGCAATTGAACCTGACCTGCATATTATGGTTGTAAACATTGTCTTGAAATTTCAGAGTCCTTTACAGGTGATAATGGTTTTTATGCCGATCGGAAATTCAAAATGGTCGACAGCGAAGGTCAAAATTGCTTTGAAAACCTATGAATTACATTTTCGTAATCTCATTGAGAACCACTGAACATAATTTAACCAATTTAACGTTGAGGGTGTTCACTATGAGGTACTACACAAGTGTTGTTTCTTTGGTGCAGATCGATAGGAGACTTTGAACATTCTGATTAATCGATTTTCAAGAACCACTGAAGGCATTGTCGGGGGAAATTTATTAAAGTAGTCGTCCTCCTCACTACCTTTCTCACCCTTCCTCTCCATCCTCTTCCTTACTGCCTCTCTCTCTCTCCTTCTTCTCCATCCTCCTCCTCACTACCTCCCTCCCTCATTCCTCTTCTCTACTTATCTCCCTCCTTACTCTCCTCTTCTCACTACCTCTCTCCCTCCTTCCTCTCAGTCATCCTCACTACCTCTCTCCCTCCTTCTTCCTCTTCTCTACTTATTTCCCTCCTTGCTCTCCTCTTCTTACTACCTCTCTCCCTTCTTCCTCTCATTCCTGCTCACTGCCTCTCTCCCTCCTTTCTCTCAATCCTCCTCACTACTTCTCCCTCATTCCTCTCCATCCACTTCATCACTATCTCTCTCCCTCCTTCCTCTGAATCATCCTCTCCCCTCCTTCCTCTCAATCCTCCTCCTCACTACCTCTCTCTCCTTCTTCTCCATCCTTCTCACTACCTCTCTCCCTCCTTCCTCTGGCATCCTCCTCACTACCGCTCTCCTTCCTTCCTCTCAATCCTCCTCACTGCTTCTCTCCCTCATTCCTATCCATCCTCCTCACTACCTCTCTCCCTCCTTCCTTTCAGTCATCCTCACTACCTCTCTCCCTCCTTCCTCTCAGTCATCCTCACTACCTCTCTCCCTCCTTCCTCCCAGTCATCCTCACCACCTCTCCATCCTTCATTCCTTTCAATCCGCCACCTCATTACCTCTCTTCTCTTTCCTGTAATATTATCATACACCTCATTACCTCTGTCTTTCTTCCGTCTCCATCCTCCTTATTTAACTCTTCCTAATTACCTTCTCCGTATTCTTTTCTCCTCCGTCGTCATCATCATCCTCCTTATTACCTCCTCTTCACTATTTCTCTCCTCCTCGTTTACTTCGTCCTTTCTATCCTCTTCCTTCAAATCTCCTCTTCAATACCTGTTTCACTACTTCCTCATCATTATCCTCCTCACTATCTCCATCCTTTTCCATATTGACTCCCTCCCTAATTCCTCCCCGTCATCCTCCTTATTTATACCTCTAGTATCTCTCCTTCCTCTCCATCGTCTTTTTGCCATTCTCCCTCCGTCCTCTCTATCCTTCTCTTTATATTCCTTCCTTCCTGCCCTCTTCCTCATACCTGTCAGCTGTGCCTTCCAGCACTTAGCAAACTTGAGTTTTTCTCACTTGCACTAAGGAAGATCGCTTTATCACTCAAGTGTTTTTCCCATCCTTTCCTCCTACCTCCTTATCCGTTCTCACTCCATGTTCATGCTTGCCTTAGTTATTACTATTATCATTGTTGATACCCTCTTTCGTCCACATTTAACTATTATGTCTTCCACCATATACATGAATATAAGTGTACACAAGAAAACCCCTATTAAAATAGGAGAGGGGAAAAACTAGTATGAGGGGAAAAATGAGTATGTGTTAACACATACTTGGATTTCCGGGGGGAAAATTCAGTATAAACTCATTTTTCCGGGGGGGAAATCTCAGTATATACTCATTTTTCCGGGGGGAAAACTGAGTATATACTCATTTTTCCGGGGAGAAAAATGAGTATGGGGGAAAAATGAGTATGTAACACCGGTGGTGAACTCAGGTGCTCCGGAAGGGTAAACAGTTACAGCTCCACTAGTGCCACCCGTCGTGTTAATCTAGTTACAAACCCGATGATAAATCATACATGAGGAAAGGACCGGGAAGTGTTTACTACAAGTGGAACATATCCGTGTTCATTTGTGACACATATATTCCATAGCGGTCAACCATGTCATGGTGGCGACCGTAAAACTTTCGAATTGATGACTTCAACTTAACCAAAAGGAACGCTTGGTTCAGTAGCTTCCTTGTTAGCAGTAACCCTCTATCAAGGAAACCCTGATAGGTACCACAAGCTCTGGAACATCGTATCAACTGAGAGATATATACTCCATATGCAGGTGCTGCTGGAATGTTGCTACATATAAATGGAAAGTTCACAATGGGGAAATTGAAATCATCTCTTTTGTCGTATTTTGTTGTATGTTCTCTAACAGATCTTTAGAGTTCTTCAGAAATCAACATCTGATTCACACCACCTCTCGAGTAGCTAGTGTCAAAGTAACTCTGAAGCCCGGTTTTGACCGCCGATAGGATACATGTTAATAATTTGGAAAGAGATTTCGTGGAGCATTTGGCAGACCCAGCAATATAACACTGTTTGAAAGAACACTTGTGTAATTAAGGAATCCAGTAGGGTGAGGGTAGATCCAGTTCTTCATCTTTGAAGATATAAGTTTAATTTTGATAATTTTCACAGCAATAATTTCAGAACATGTAAATTTTATTTCATCTTGATATGGCAATAATAGTGTTTCCAAAATTATAAATTCATCTTCACAAAAAACACAAAAACAAAGATCAATATATCCATGATGTATAAGGTGATGGTCAATTGTTATTGATGTCCTTTAATATTTAAATGGCCTATGTCACATGATATAATGAAATAGACACTGAAAGCCCATGTGAACCGCATCGGTGGTATAATAGTTAGCGTGCTCGCATCGAGTGCGGTAGATCGTGGGTTCGAGGCCCGATCGGGTCAAACCAAGCACTATAAAATTGGTATTTGTTGCTTCTCCGCTAAGCACGCATCATTTAGGAGAAAGAGCAAAGACTGGTTGGCTCGGAATCAGGATAATGTGTCTGAGTGGAGCTACATGTCTATCCGCGAACTGTTTTTTCAGTGAGCTAGCACTATAAAAATCCAACTAAGCGTGTTGGTCTAGTACAAAGCGGACCTCATCATTATTTCATTGAAAATTAACTTGTTCTCGCCATAATATAGCTCTAAAGTGTAAAAGACTTACGGATAAAATCGAGCAAGACATGTATTTTGTTCAAATACATAATGATATAAGCTTAATTAAGATATCTTCAAGAACTATTATTTTTATTCGGGAGCATGACATAGATGATAGGACGAGTAGGTTTAAGGTATATAATGACGAAAAAAACAGAAAGACAATCAGCAATGGTCACCGACAGATTCTACCTTCCTTCCTAGTAGTCAGTTAACTACAGGTATTCATTCACGCTGCTATTGTACTGTCCATGTTAATGTTATCTTTCATTTTTTAGGTAGCATGTGGTCATTTTTAGTGGAAGTTAATATACACAGGTTTTTTTTATTGTTTGTTTATATATATATATATATAGGCCTATATATATGTATTGCTACTGGAGATCCAGTTATCAAGAGAGGAGGGGAGTTGGGATCCCATTAACAGGTTTGACCCCACCACATGTTTGTGTCTGTCCCAAGTCAGGACCTGTATTTCCAATGTTATATGTCATGGTCTTTGTGTGTTTAGCTAAGATGAGATGTGGTTGTTCTTTTTCTTGATATTGGTGGAATTCATGACCATCACTGTTTAAGCTTTCTTTTCACAATCAGTTGAAAATGAGGAATAAAATACAACAAATTTGTATAAATATACCTACAGGACTTATGGTATTAGGTAATTGTATTTTTTTTTAAAGACAAAACGTGGTATAGATGCCAAAATTTTTAATCTGAAAAAAGTAAGAATACAATTTGAAATGCAAGACAGAACAAAGAATAGTTTTTTGCTACTTTAACATATAGTTGCAACATCTTGGAATAATTAGCCAAATTAAAATCCTAAATAAAGGATATACAACGTTCATTTTTGTATCATTATTAACAGAACAGCATGTACATATTAAAAGGTGAGTTTTTATTAAATTTTTTCCATATTTTAAATCTTGTTCTTAGTTATTTTAATTTGAGTCAATTCTGATCATGATGTATCGTATTGTAGAGGGTATTGATGATTCAACAGGCAGCCATTTTGAATATTTATGAGACGACATCACAGCGGTTGCATGTAGTTGAGAGGTCTGAAAAATGTAAATATTACCTCAATTCATGGAAGCCAAACTTTGAACCAAGTACGGGTAATAACAAAATTACCGAACTCCGAGATTTAAACAGATAAAATAACAACTTATATTTTCCAATTATTTATTGAAGTTGAAGCGCGGTATTCTCTTTTAAATTACATTTTGTTGTTGTACCTTACTTAATAAGTAGATTTTGTCCATTTGGCGAGAGAGAAAACTATGTTTAACATAAACTACATATAATTTTCTTTTTAGACAGTTTTGTTTATTGATTGTGTTGTATGGGTGAAAACTATGTTCAGAATCATGTTACAATGATATTTCTGAAACGCAAAATTTGTTTGACCTTTCATTTGGTCAAAAATAGAACCGGAAGTTGGTCTCACTTTGATCTCGACTTTATAACTCACACTCCTATCACGGTAGTCATTGACAACAATAAAATGATAAGCGTGACAAAGACACCCGATATCAATGGTTTTACGTGGACAAGATCAATAGGTCAAGTAAAGTAGAAAATAAAATGATAAGTGTGACCAAGACACCCGATATCAATGGTTGTAAGTGGACAAGAACAATACATGTAGGTCAAGCAAAGTAGAATATAAAATGTTTTAGAGTCTCGACATTACAATACATGACGATATATCTTCTACTTCATTTTAAGTTTATTAACATGTAATCAGGAGAAGATAATATCTGTTTGTTTTATATAATCAAATTACAATGAAACCGTCTTGTATGACATACTGATCACACATTTACAGAATGTTTAATAGATAACACATAACACTCATATGTACCATACTTTAACTTTTTATAAAGAACTTATTAATTAATGATATGAAGATGTTGCAGCTACATGTAACTCTCATTCTTAAAAGCATATACAAGTATAGATATTTTCCACAATAAACTTATCAGATATTCCTTGCGATTAAATTTAACCCCCCCCCCCCCCCATTAGTAGTTTAGAATAATATTTTTTTTAATGTTATTATGTAAGAATTTCCAATCGAAGTTTGTTTTAATTAATCCAAAATATAATTAGTTATAATCAATAAATGAATGTGTGTTCCCTAATGAACATTAGTCAATGCTGTGGAGTGTGGAGAACTGATAATTCTTCTATGTCTGGACCAAGGTCATCCTCTCGTACTTAAGACTGCGTACTGAAGATGGATTGAACATAGGTAAATCAGCACCCTTTCCTCTAGCATAGGCATTTTTGTCGAACAATTCGTCTAGGCGTTCCTTCTCCATGTAGATATGGGATATCGAGTTCAGCAGACGATCAATCTGGTCAGGGAATAATTCTGTTGGTCCACGTTTATCCACGGGTTTGACACTGGTTGGTTTCAAGACACTTTTATCTGGTGTACCAAGTCCCGTCCACAATTTTAGTCTGCTCATCATAAACTGGACAATCTCGTAATCGTTATTCTGTTTAATAGTATCCATCCGAACGGAAGTGAAGGTCTCGTTCAAAATGGATAGGAACATGTTAACAACTATGAACGTAATCACGAGAACGTACAGAAAGAGAAATATCTGTGTTAGAACCGGCTGAGCAGCTGACATTTCATAAATATCAAATTTACCCATCATCATAACAATTCCTGACTCACAAGATGTTACAAATGTTTTAAATGACTTGATGTTGGCCACGTAAATCATATAGAAAAGCTGGATAAATGCCAAGAATACAATATTGAAGATTATGCTGAAATGAATTAGATCTTTAGCAGAAGCTTTCATAGTAGAAGCCAAAAGACAAATCTTCTTGTTAAAGCGAAGTAGTTTTAGAAATTTCAGCGTAGCAAAGAAAACCAACCAACCAATAATGTAACTGAAGATCTCACTCCAGTAGCCTACATACTGAAACTTCATATATTCATTTCCGTGACTATCCTTGAACACATCGGTTAACCTGTTAGTCTCAAACATACGATAGAAATATATGACAACCGCCGTTACAGACATACCACAAATCCCCAACTCAACAAAATTCCAGAATTCCTTAAAGTAAGCTAATCTCAGTTTATATAAGTTGCGAGACTCAGCAAAGATAAAATACAGGGTAAAAAGCATATAAGTAATTTCACAACCTAACACGAACAACATTACAGAGTTCATATATGGAAACAACATTACTGGTTCAAATCGATAGGAGGGAATTATCCCCTGACTTGGTCTAAACTCTGCCAACATGGTCGATACAGCAAAAAGATTGACTCCTGGATTATAAACAGTAAATTCTACAAAAACAGCTCGAGTGTAACGATCAATCCAACCATCCTGTTCCAACTCGGACATTTTATCTCTTAGAACACTGACATTTCCTCGGAGGCGTACCACATAACCTCCACCCCCATACACTGATATTTCACCCCAGTAGGGATAACCGTCTAATTCTGAAGAGGAAGTGTATCTATATTCCTCTTTAGTAGTGTTCCCAGATAATGGACCCCATCCAATGTCATAACTTTTCTTGTCTTCGTTTGAAATGCTATACTCATCGTTACACTCATGAATAATACCAAGAACTTCATCTGGTACAATACATGAGCCTACAATGATAAAAAAAAACATTAATACAATAAAGTGTATAATTATGTATTTTGTTAACATGAGTGTACAATTCATCATGTACGTGCGTCCGTTGTTATGATCCGACAGAAATTTGGGCGACATCTTACAGTTACAATTACATTTGCACCATTCGAAATAATATATAAAAAATATCAAGCAGCAGTTCAAATTGAAACTGGCCAAATACAATGATCTCGTGTAACCGTTACATTTTAAACTGACAAATTGTTGTTCTACCTTCTGTGGGATTTGAACCCACACTATTGGTACACTGCAGCACCAATTTGCTTGGCATAATGACAAACCATTTAGCCCCTCTGGATAAGCCACCATATAAAAATATAGCTTCATTAACAGAGGTGATACCTTGTTACATAATGTTATACTAAAGGATGTCATAATACATGTGTTTGATCGTGTGGCGATGGCATATACACGTGCATTTATATTAATTTTGACATCAATATCCGCATTTTAGATAATACATTATTGCTCCTAAACACTTTTAAATTATTTGGCTTTCCAATCTTTCGATTTTGAGCGTACCTGATGAAGGGTATTCCAGAAACGCATCGTGTGTACTAAATTTGGTATCTACAGGTTTATTGGTCATTTTTTGACACAGTCAAAAGAAAAAAAAATTAGAATCGTTTCAGGCAAGTGACAACCATACCATGTATTTACGACACTGGATCCATAATCCACTGGAAATCATAATTGTAAGAACAATTTGATGATACCAAAGTAGTACAATGTAATGAGAAGAACAGACAATACAATGAACAACAGAACAATGTAATGAGTAGAATAGACAATACAATGACCAACAGTACAATGTAATGAGAAGAACATACAATACAATGACCAACAGAACAATGTAATGAAAAGCACAGACAATACAATGACCAACATAACAATGTAATGAGTAGAACAGACAATACAATGACCAACATAACAATGTAATGAGAAGAGAAGAAAAGACAATACAATGACCAATAGAACAATGTAATGAGTAGAATAGACAATACAATGACCAACAGTACAATGTAATGAGAAGAACATACAATACAATGACCAACAGAACAATGTAATGAGAAGAACAGACAATACGATAACCAACAGAACAATGTAATGAGTAGAACAGACAATACAATGACCAACAGTACAATGTAATGAGTAGAATAGACAATACAATGACCAACATAACAATGTAATGAGAAGAGAAGAAAAGACAATACAATGATCAATAGAACAATGTAATGAGTAGAATAGACAATACAATGACCAACAGTACAATGTAATGAGAAGAACATACAATACAATGACCAACAGAACAATGTAATGAGAAGAGAAGAAAAGACAATACAATGACCAATAGAACAATGTAATGAGTAGAATAGACAATACAATGACCAACAGTACAATGTAATGAGAAGAACATACAATACAATGACCAACAGAACAATGTAATGAGTAGAACAGACACTACAATGACCAACAGAACAATGTAATGAGAAGAACAGACAATACGATGACCAACAGAACAATGTAATGAGTAGAACAGACAATACAATGACCAACAGAACAATGTAATGAGAAGAACAGACAATACAATGACCAACAGAACAATGTAATGAGAAGAACAGACAATACAATGACCAACAGAACAATGTAATGAGAAGAACAGACAATACAATGACCAACAGAACAATGTAATGAGAAGAACAGACAATACAATGACCAACAGAACAATGTAATGAGTAGAACAGACAATACAATGACCAACAGAACAATGTAATGAAAAGCACAGACAATACAATGACCAACATAACAATGTAATGAGTAGAACAGACAATACAATGACCAACATAACAATGTAATGAGAAGAGAAGAAAAGACAATACAATGACCAATAGAACAATGTAATGAGAAGAACAGACAATACAATGACCAACAGAACAATGTAATGAGTAGAACAGACAATACAATGACCAACATAACAATGTAATGAGAAGAGAAGAAAAGACAATACAATGACCATCAGAACAATGTAATGAGAAGAACAGACAATACAATGACCAACAGAACAATGTAATGAGAAGACCAGACAATACAATGACCAACAGAACAATGTAATGAGTAGAATAGACAATACAATGACCAACAGTACAATGTAATGAGAAGAACAGACAATACAATGACCAACAGAACAATGTAATGAGAAGAGAAGAACAGACAATACAATGACCAACAGAACAATGTAATGAGAAGAACAAACAATACAATGACCAACAGAACAATGTAATGAGAAGACCAGACAATACAATGACCAACAGAACAATGTAATGAGTAGAATAGACAATACAATGACCAACAGTACAATGTAATGAGAAGAACAGACAATACAATGACCAACAGAACAATGTAATGAGAAGAACAGACAATACAATGACCAATAGAACAATGTAATGAGTAGAACAGACAATACAATGACCAACAGAACAATGTAATGAGTAGAACAGACAATACAATGACCAATAGAACAATGTAATGAGTAGAACAGACAATACAATGACCAACAGAACAATGTAATGAGTAGAACAGACAATACAATGACCAATAGAACAATGTAATGAGTAGAACAGACAATACAATGACCAATAGAACAATGTAATGAGTAGAACAGACAATACAATGACCAATAGAACAATGTAATGAGTAGAACAGACAATACAATGACCAACAGAACAATGTAATGAGAAGAACAGACAATACAATGACCAACATAACAATGTAATGAGAAGAACAGACAATACAATGACCAACAGAACAATGTAATGAGTAGAACAGACAATACAATGACCAACAGAACAATGTAATGAAAAGCACAGACAATACAATGACCAACAGAACAATGTAATGAGTAGAACAGACAATACAATGACCAACATAACAATGTAATGAGAAGAGCAGAACAGACAATACAATGACCAACAGAACAATGTAATGAGAGGAACAGACAATACAATGACCAACATAACAATGTAATGAGAAGAGAAGAACAGACAATACAATGACCAACAGAACAATGTAATGAGAGGAACAGACAATACAATGACCAACAGAACAATGTAATGAGAAGAACAGACAATGCAATGACCAACAGAACAATGTAATGAGAAGAGAAGAACAGACAATACAATGACCAACAGAACACTGTAATGAGAAGAACAGACAATACAATGACCAACATAACAATGTAATGAGAAGAGAAGAACAGACAATACAATGACCAACAGAACAATGTAATGAGAAGAACAGACAATACAATGACCAACAGAACAATGTAATGAGTAGAACAGACAATACAATGAACAAAATAACAATGTAATGAGAAGAGAAGAACAGACAATACAATGACCAACAGAACAATGTAATGAGAAGAACAGACAATACAATGACCAACAGAACAATGTAATGAGTAGAACAGACAATACAATGACCAACAGAACAATGTAATGAAACAAGAAGAACAGACAAAACAATGACCAACAGAACAATGTAATGAGAAGAACAGACAATACAATGACCAACAGAACAATGTAATGAGAGGAACAGACAATACAATGACCAACAGAACAATGTAATGAAAAGAACAGACAATACAATGACCAACAGAACAATGTAATGAGCGGAACAGACAATACAATGACCAACAGAACAATGTAATGAGAAGAACAGACAATACAATGACCAACAGAACAATGTAATGAGAAGAACAGACAATACAATGACCAACAGAACAATGTAATGAGAAGAACAGACAATACAATGACCAACAGAACAATGTAATGAGAAGAACAGACAATACAATGACCAACAGAACAATGTAATGAGAAGAACAGACAATACAATGACCAACAGAACAATGTAATGAGTAGAACAGACAATACAATGACCAACATAACAATGTAATGAGAAGAACAGATAATACAATGACCAACAGAACAATGTAATGAGTAGAACAGACAATACAATGACCAACAGAACACTGTAATGAGAAGAACAGACAATACAATGACCAACAGAACAATGTAATGAGAGGAACAGACAATATAATGACCAACAGAACAATGTAATGAAAAGAACAGACAATACAATGACCAACAGAACAATGTAATGAAAAGAACAGACAATACAATGACCAACAGAACAATGTAATGAGAAGAACAGACCATACAATGACCAACAGAACAATGTAATGAGAAGAACAGACAATACAATGACCAACAGAACAATGTAATGAGAAGAACAGACAATACAATGACCAACAGAACAATGTAATGAGAAGAGCAGACAATACAATGACCAACAGAACAATGTAATGAGAACAGACAATACAATGACCAGCAGAACAATGTAATGAGAAGAACAGACAATACAATGACGAACAGAACAATGTAATGAGAAGAACAGACAATACAATGACCAACAGAACAATGTAATGAGAAGAACAGACAATACAATGACCAACATAACAATGTAATGAGAAGAACAGATAATACAATGACCAACAGAACAATGTAATGAGTAGAACAGACAATACAATGACCAACAGAACACTGTAATGAGAAGAACAGACAATACAATGACCAACAGAACAATGTAATGAGAAGAACAGACAATACAATGACCAACAGAACAATGTAATGAGAAGAGCAGACAATACAATGACCAACAGAACAATGTAATGAGAACAGACAATACAATGACCAGCAGAACAATGTAATGAGAAGAACAGACAATACAATGACGAACAGAACAATGTAATGAGAAGAACAGACAATACAATGACCAACAGAACAATGTAATGAGAAGAACAGACAATACAATGACCAACATAACAATGTAATGAGAAGAACAGATAATACAATGACCAACAGAACAATGTAATGAGTAGAACAGACAATACAATGACCAACAGAACACTGTAATGAGAAGAACAGACAATACAATGACCAACAGAACAATGTAATGAGAAGAACAGACAATACAATGACCAACAGAACAATGTAATGAAAAGAACAGACAAGACAATGACCACCAGAACAATGTAATGAGCGGAACAGACAATACAATGACCAACAGAACAATGTAATGAGAAGAACAGACAATACAATGACCAACAGAACAATGTAATGAGAAGAACAGACAATACAATGACCAACAGAACAATGTAATGAGAAGAACAGACAATACAATGACCAACAGAACAATGTAATGAGAAGAACAGACAATACAATGACCAACAGAACAATTTAATGAGAAGAGCAGACAATACAATGACCAACAGAACAATGTAATGAGAACAGACAATACAATGACCAGCAGAACAATGTAATGAGAAGATCAGACAATACAATGACGAACATAACAATGTAATGAGAAGAACAGACAATACAATGACCAACAGAACAATGTAATGAGAAGAACAGACAATACAATGACCAACAGAACAATGTAATGAGAAGAACTGACAATACAATGACCAACAGAACAATGTAATGAGTAGAACAGACACTACAATGACCAACATAACAATGTAATGAGAAGAACAGACAATACAATGACCAACAGAACAATGTAATGAGAACAGACAATACAATGACCAACAGAACAATGTAATGAGAAGAACAGACAATACAATGACCAACAGAACAATGTAATGAGAAGAACAGACAATACAATGACCAATAGAACAATGTAATGAGTAGAACAGACAATACAATGACCAACAGAACAATGTAATGAGAAGAACAGACAATACAATGACCAACAGAACAATGTAATGAGAAGAACAGACAATACAATGACCAACAGAACAATGTAATGAGTAGAACAGACAATACAATGACCAACAGAACAATGTAATGAAAAGCACAAACAATACAATGACCAACAGAACAATGTAATGAGAAGAACAGACAATACTATGACCAACAGAACAATGTAATGAGTAGAACAGACAATACAATGACCAACATAACAATGTAATGAGAAGAGAAGAACAGACAATACAATGACCAACAGAACAATGTAATGAGAGGAACAGACAATACAATGACCAACATAACAATGTAATGAGAAGAGAAGAACAGACAATACAATGACCAACAAAACAATGTAATGAGAGGAACAGACAATACAATGACCAACAAAACAATGTAATGAGAAGAACAGACAATACAATGACCAACAGAACAATGTAATGAGAAGAGAAGAACAGACAATACAATGACCAACAGAACAATGTAATGAGAAGAACAGACAATACAATGACCAACAGAACAATGTAATGAGTAGAACAGACAATACAATGAACAACATAACAATGTAATGAGAAGAGAAGAACAGACAATACAATGACCAACAGAACAATGTAATGAGAAGAACAGACAATACAATGACCAACAGAACAATGTAATGAGTAGAACAGACAATACGATGACCAACATAACAATGTAATGAGAAGAGAAGAACAGACAATACAATGACCAACAGAACAATGTAATGAGCGGAACAGACAATACAATGACCAACAGAACAATGTAATGAGAAGAACAGACAATACAATGACCAACAGAACAATGTAATGAGAAGAACAGACAATACAATGACCAACGGAACAATGTAATGAGAAGAACAGACAATACAATGACCAACAGAACAATGTAATGAGTAGAACAGACAATACAATGACCAACATAACAATGTAATGAGAAGAACAGATAATACAATGACCAACACAACAATGTAATGAGTAGAACAGACAATACAATGACCAACAGAACACTGTAATGAGAAGAACAGACAATAAAATGACCAACAGAACAATGTAATGAGAGGAACAGACAATACAATGACCAACAGAACAATGTAATGAAAAGAACAGACAATACAATGACCAACAGAACAATGTAATGAGCCGAACAGACAATACAATGACCAACAGAACAATGTAATGAGAAGAACAGACAATACAATGACCAACAGAACAATGTAATGAGAAGAACAGACAATACAATGACCAACAGAACAATGTAATGAGAAGAACAGACAATACAATGACCAACAGAACAATGTAATGAGAAGAACAGACAATACAATGACCAACAGAACAATGTAATGAGAAGAGCAGACAATACAATGACCAGCAGAACAATGTAATGAGAAGAACAGACAATACAATGACGAACAGAACAATGTAATGAGAAGAACAGACAATACAATGACCAACAGAACAATGTAATGAGAAGAACAGACAATACAATGACCAACAGAACAATGTAATGAGAAGAACTGACAATACAATGACCAACAGAACAATGTAATGAGAACAGACAATACAATGACCAACAGAACACTGTAATGAGAAGAACAGACAATAAAATGACCAACAGAACAATGTAATGAGAGGAACAGACAATACAATGACCAACAGAACAATGTAATGAAAAGAACAGACAATACAATGACCAACAGAACAATGTAATGAGCGGAACAGACAATACAATGACCAACAGAACAATGTAATGAGAAGAACAGACAATACAATGACCAACAGAACAATGTAATGAGAAGAACAGACAATACAATGACCAACAGAACAATGTAATGAGAAGAACATACAATACAATGACCAACAGAACAATGTAATGAGAAGAACAGACAATACAATGACCAACAGAACAATGTAATGAGAAGAGCAGACAATACAATGACCAGCAGAACAATGTAATGAGAAGAACAGACAATACAATGACGAACAGAACAATGTAATGAGAAGAACAGACAATACAATGACCAACAGAACAATGTAATGAGAAGAACAGACAATACAATGACCAACAGAACAATGTAATGAGAAGAACTGACAATACAATGACCAACAGAACAATGTAATGAGAACAGACAATACAATGACCAACAGAACAATGTAATGAGAAGAACAGACAATACAATGACCAACAGAACAATGTATTGAGAGGAACAGACAATACAATGACCAACAGAACAATGTAATGAGAAGAATAGACAATACAATGACCAACAGAACAATATAATGAGAAGAACAGACAATACAGTGACCATCAGAACAATGTAATGAGAAGAACAGACAATACAATGACCAACAGAACAATGTAATGAGAAGAACAGACAATACAATGACCAACAGAACAATGTAATGAGTAGAACAGACAATACAATGACGAACAGAACAATGTAATGAGAAGAACAGACAATACAATGACCAACAGAACAATGTAATGAGAAGAACAGACAATACAATGACCAACAGAACAATGTAATGAGAAGAACAGACAATACAATGACCAACATAACAATGTAATGAGAAGAACAGATAATACAATGACCAACAGAACAATGTAATGAGTAGAACAGACAATACAATGACCAACAGAACACTGTAATGAGAAGATCAGACAATACAATGACCAACAGAACAATGTAATGAGAAGAACAGACAATACAATGACCAACAGAACAATGTAATGAGAAGAGCAGACAATACAATGACCAACAGAACAATGTAATGAGAACAGACAATACAATGACCAGCAGAACAATGTAATGAGAAGAACAGACAATACAATGACGAACAGAACAATGTAATGAGAAGAACAGACAATACAATGACCAACAGAACAATGTAATGAGAAGAACAGACAATACAATGACGAACAGAACAATGTAATGAGAAGAACAGACAATACAATGACCAACAGAACAATGTAATGAGAAGAACAGACAATACAATGACCAACATAACAATGTAATGAGAAGAACAGATAATACAATGACCAACAGAACAATGTAATGAGTAGAACAGACAATACAATGACCAACAGAACACTGTAATGAGAAGAACAGACAATACAATGACCAACAGAACAATGTAATGAGAAGAACAGACAATACAATGACCAACAGAACAATGTAATGAAAAGAACAGACAATACAATGACCAACAGAACAATGTAATGAGAAGAACAGACAATACAATGACCAACAGAACAATGTAATGAGAAGAACAGACAATACAATGACCAACAGAACAATGTAATGAGAAGAACAGACAATACAATGACCAACAGAACAATGTAATGAGAAGAACAGACAATACAATGACCAACAGAACAATGTAATGAGAAGAGCAGACAATACAATGACCAACAGAACAATGTAATGAGAACAGACAATACAATGACCAGCAGAACAATGTAATGAGAAGAACAGACAATACAATGACGAACAGAACAATGTAATGAGAAGAACAGACAATACAATGACCAACAGAACAATGTAATGAGAAGAACAGACAATACAATGACCAACAGAACAATGTAATGAGAAGAACTGACAATACAATGACCAACAGAACAATGTAATGAGTAGAACAGACACTACAATGACCAACATAACAATGTAATGAGAAGAACAGACAATACAATGACCAACAGAACAATGTAATGAGAACAGACAATACAATGACCAACAGAACAATGTAATGAGAAGAACAGACAATACAATGACCAACAGAACAATGTAATGAGAAGAACAGACAATACAATGACCAATAGAACAATGTAATGAGTAGAACAGACAATACAATGACCAACAGAACAATGTAATGAGAAGAACAGACAATACAATGACCAACAGAACAATGTAATGAGAAGAACAGACAATACAATGACCAACAGAACAATGTAATGAGTAGAACAGACAATACAATGACCAACAGAACAATGTAATGAAAAGCACAAACAATACAATGACCAACAGAACAATGTAATGAGAAGAACAGACAATACTATGACCAACAGAACAATGTAATGAGTAGAACAGACAATACAATGACCAACATAACAATGTAATGAGAAGAGAAGAACAGACAATACAATGACCAACAGAACAATGTAATGAGAGGAACAGACAATACAATGACCAACATAACAATGTAATGAGAAGAGAAGAACAGACAATACAATGACCAACAGAACAATGTAATGAGAGGAACAGACAATACAATGACCAACAAAACAATGTAATGAGAAGAACAGACAATACAATGACCAACAGAACAATGTAATGAGAAGAGAAGAACAGACAATACAATGACCAACAGAACAATGTAATGAGAAGAACAGACAATACAATGACCAACAGAACAATGTAATGAGTAGAACAGACAATACAATGAACACCATAACAATGTAATGAGAAGAGAAGAACAGACAATACAATGACCAACAGAACAATGTAATGAGAAGAACAGACAATACAATGACCAACAGAACAATGTAATGAGTAGAACAGACAATACGATGACCAACATAACAATGTAATGAGAAGAGAAGAACAGACAATACAATGACCAACAGAACAATGTAATGAGCGGAACAGACAATACAATGACCAACAGAACAATGTAATGAGAAGAACAGACAATACAATGACCAACAGAACTATGTAATTAGAAGAACAGACAATACAATGACCAACATAACAATGTAATGAGAAGAACAGATAATACAATGACCAACAGAACAATGTAATGAGTAGAACAGACAATACAATGACCAACATAACAATGTAATGAGAAGAACAGATAATACAATGACCAACAGAACAATGTAATGAGTAGAACAGACAATACAATGACCAACAGAACACTGTAATGAGAAGAACAGACAATAAAATGACCAACAGAACAATGTAATGAGAGGAACAGACAATACAATGACCAACAGAACAATGTAATGAAAAGAACAGACAATACAATGACCAACAGAACAATGTAATGAGCGGAACAGACAATACAATGACCAACAGAACAATGTAATGAGAAGAACAGACAATACAATGACCAACAAAACAATGTAATGAGAAGAACAGACAATACAATGACCAACAGAACAATGTAATGAGAAGAACAGACAATACAATGACCAACAGAACAATGTAATGAGAAGAACAGACAATACAATGACCAACAGAACAATGTAATGAGAAGAGCAGACAATACAATGACCAGCAGAACAATGTAATGAGAAGAACAGACAATACAATGACGAACAGAACAATGTAATGAGAAGAACAGACAATACAATGACCAACAGAACAATGTAATGAGAAGAACAGACAATACAATGACCAACAGAACAATGTAATGAGAAGAACTGACAATACAATGACCAACAGAACAATGTAATGAGAACAGACAATACAATGACCAACAGAACACTGTAATGAGAAGAACAGACAATAAAATGACCAACAGAACAATGTAATGAGAGGAACAGACAATACAATGACCAACAGAACAATGTAATGAAAAGAACAGACAATACAATGACCAACAGAACAATGTAATGAGCGGAACAGACAATACAATGACCAACAGAACAATGTAATGAGAAGAACAGACAATACAATGACCAACAGAACAATGTAATGAGAAGAACAGACAATACAATGACCAACAGAACAATGTAATGAGAAGAACATACAATACAATGACCAACAGAACAATGTAATGAGAAGAACAGACAATACAATGACCAACAGAACAATGTAATGAGAAGAGCAGACAATACAATGACCAGCAGAACAATGTAATGAGAAGAACAGACAATACAATGACCAACAGAACAATGTAATGAGAAGAACAGACAATACAATGACCAACAGAACAATGTAATGAGAAGAACAGACAATACAATGACCAACAGAACAATGTAATGAGAAGAACTGACAATACAATGACCAACAGAACAATGTAATGAGAACAGACAATACAATGACCAACAGAACAATGTAATGAGAAGAACAGACAATACAATGACCAACAGAACAATGTATTGAGAGGAACAGACAATACAATGACCAACAGAACAATGTAATGAGAAGAATAGACAATACAATGACCAACAGAACAATATAATGAGAAGAACAGACAATACAGTGACCATCAGAACAATGTAATGAGAAGAACAGACAATACAATGACCAACAGAACAATGTAATGAGAAGAACAGACAATACAATGACCAACAGAACAATGTAATGAGTAGAACAGACAATACAATGACCAATAGAACAATGTAATGAGAAGAACAGACAATACAATGACCAACAGAACAATGTAATGAGAAGAACAGACAATACAATGACCAACAGAACAATGTAATGAGAAGAACAGACAATACAATGACCAACAGAACAATGTAATGAGAAGAACAGACAATACAATGACCAACAGAACAATGTAATGAGAAGAGCAGACAATACAATGACCAACAGAACAATGTAATGAGAACAGACAATACAATGACCAGCAGAACAATGTAATGAGAAGAACAGACAATACAATGACGAACAGAACAATGTAATGAGAAGAACAGACAATACAATGACCAACAGAACAATGTAATGAGAAGAACAGACAATACAATGACCAACAGAACAATGTAATGAGAAGAACTGACAATACAATGACCAACAGAACAATGTAATGAGTAGAACAGACACTACAATGACCAACATAACAATGTAATGAGAAGAACAGACAATACAATGACCAACAGAACAATGTAATGAGAACAGACAATACAATGACCAACAGAACAATGTAATGAGAAGAACAGACAATACAATGACCAACAGAACAATGTAATGAGAAGAACAGACAATACAATGACCAATAGAACAATGTAATGAGTAGAACAGACAATACAATGACCAACAGAACAATGTAATGAGAAGAACAGACAATACAATGACCAACAGAACAATGTAATGAGAAGAACAGACAATACAATGACCAACAGAACAATGTAATGAGTAGAACAGACAATACAATGACCAACAGAACAATGTAATGAAAAGCACAAACAATACAATGACCAACAGAACAATGTAATGAGAAGAACAGACAATACTATGACCAACAGAACAATGTAATGAGTAGAACAGACAATACAATGACCAACATAACAATGTAATGAGAAGAGAAGAACAGACAATACAATGACCAACAGAACAATGTAATGAGAGGAACAGACAATACAATGACCAACATAACAATGTAATGAGAAGAGAAGAACAGACAATACAATGACCAACAGAACAATGTAATGAGAGGAACAGACAATACAATGACCAACAAAACAATGTAATGAGAAGAACAGACAATACAATGACCAACAGAACAATGTAATGAGAAGAGAAGAACAGACAATACAATGACCAACAGAACAATGTAATGAGAAGAACAGACAATACAATGACCAACAGAACAATGTAATGAGTAGAACAGACAATACAATGAACAACATAACAATGTAATGAGAAGAGAAGAACAGACAATACAATGACCAACAGAACAATGTAATGAGAAGAACAGACAATACAATGACCAACAGAACAATGTAATGAGTAGAACAGACAATACGATGACCAACATAACAATGTAATAAGAAGAGAAGAACAGACAATACAATGACCAACAGAACAATGTAATGAGCGGAACAGACAATACAATGACCAACAGAACAATGTAATGAGAAGAACAGACAATACAATGACCAACGGAACAATGTAATGAGAAGAACAGACAATACAATGACCAACAGAACAATGTAATGAGTAGAACAGACAATACAATGACCAACATAACAATGTAATGAGAAGAACAGATAATACAATGACCAATAGAACAATGTAATGAGTAGAACAGACAATACAATGACCAACAGAACACTGTAATGAGAAGAACAGACAATAAAATGACCAACAGAACAATGTAATGAGAGGAACAGACAATACAATGACCAACAGAACAATGTAATGAGCGGAACAGACAATACAATGACCAACAGAACAATGTAATGAGAAGAACAGACAATACAATGACCAACAGAACAATGTAATGAGAAGAACAGACAATACAATGACCAACAGAACAATGTAATGAGAAGAACAGACAATACAATGACCAACAGAACAATGTAATGAGAAGAACAGACAATACAATGACCAACAGAACAATGTAATGAGAAGAACAGACAATACAATGACCAACAGAACAATGTAATGAGAAGAGCAGACAATACAATGACCAGCAGAACAATGTAATGAGAAGAACAGACAATACAATGACGAACAGAACAATGTAATGAGAAGAACAGACAATACAATGACCAACAGAACAATGTAATGAGAAGAACAGACAATACAATGACCAACAGAACAATGTAATGAGAAGAACTGACAATACAATGACCAACAGAACAATGTAATGAGAAGAACAGACAATACAATGACCAACAGAACAATGTAATGAGAAGAACAGACAATACAATGACCAACAGAACAATGTAATGAGAAGAACAGACAATACAATGACCAACAGAACAATGTAATGAGAGGAACAGACAATACAATGACCAACAGAACAATGTATTGAGAGGAACAGACAATACAATGACCAACAGAACAATGTAATGAGAAGAATAGACAATACAATGTCCAACAGAACAATATAATGAGAAGAACAGACAATACAGTGACCATCAGAACAATGTAATGAGAAGAACAGACAATACAATGACCAACAGAACAATGTAATGAGAAGAACAGACAATACAATGACCAACAGAACAATGTAATGAGTAGAACAGACAATACAATGACCAATAGAACAATGTAATGAGAAGAACAGACAATACAATGACCAACAGAACATGTAATGAGAAGAACAGAACAATGTAATAAGAAGAACAGACAATACAATGACCAACAGAACAATGTAATGAGAAGAACAGACAATACAATGACCAACAGAACAATGTAATGAGAAGAACAGACAATACAATGACCAACAGAACAATGTAATGAAAAGAACAGACAATACAATGACCAACAGAACAATGTAATGAGAAGAACAGACAATACAATGACCAACAGAACAATGTAATGAGAAGAACAAACAATACAATGACCAACAGTACAATGTAATGAGAAGAACAGACAATACAATGACCAACAGAACAATGTAATGAGAAGAAAAGACAATACAATGACCAACAGAACAATGTAATGAGAAGAACAAACAATACAATGACCAACAGAACAATGTAATGAGAAGAACAGACAATACAATGACAAACAGAACAATGTAATGAGAAGAACAGACAATACAATGACCAACAGAACAATGTAATGAGAAGAACAGACAATACAATGACCAACAGAACAATGTAATGAGAAGAACAAACAATACAATGACCAACAGAACAATGTAATGAGAACAGACAATACAATGACCAACAGAACAATGTAATGAGAAGAACAAACAATACAATGACCAACAGAACAATGTAATGAGAAGAACAGACAATACAATGACCAACAGAAAAATGTAATGAGAAGAACAGACAATACAATGACCAACAGAACAAATACGAAAGGACAAACAATAATATAGGAAACACTACACAGAAAACTACAAATCGAACCCCATTAAAAAGCCGGGGATGAATTCAAGTGCTCCGAAAGGGTAGGTAGTTCGTGCTCCACTAGTGGCATCCGTCGTGTTACTATTGTTACAAACTCGATGATATATCATGGATAAGGAAAGGGCCGGATTGTAATTACGACAAACGGAACATATCTGTGGTCATTTGTGACACAGCTATTCCGTAACGGTTAACTAGGTCATGGTGGTGACCGTCGAACTTTCGAAGTGATGACTTAGCCACTAGTAACCCTGGGTTCAGAGACCTCCTTATTAGAGGAAACCTTCTATCAAGGAAATCATGATAGGAATCAAGTTGTTTATATTTTTGTGTATTTATAGGATAGGAATTTCAAACTTTTTCAAGACTTGATTGCCAATATTGAAACCAAACCTTTAATTTATTCCTATAAAAGTTTGTCAGATTGAAATCGTTAATGAAATCAATATGAATGAGTATCTGCATAAGTTGTTATTAAATTAATTAGCAGGTCATACTACTATTAATTGTGACCCACAGAAAAAATGACAAGCTTAATAAATTGTGTTCTAATAATGACACGCATATTCAAGGTGCACCTGTGGGCCGGACTTCTTATCTGGAAAGGAAATAATATGGGGATATTTTGGCTATATTATGTTCTGAGTTCCTCTTTTAGAGCCAAAATTATAGCGGGACCACCTTTTCAGAAAATCTGGTTCTGCATTTGAATGACATATATTTTCTTTCTTACTAAGGCTGAATACTTTGCATGAATAAAATATTTCACAAATGTCACTTAACTATGTCTACATATAGGATCTGTGAATGTCTAAAACGCACACAAACAAAGGTGAATTGTGAAATATTCAAGTAAAAACAAATGTGTCATTTGTCATGAGATCTATACATGTGGCCAGTATCTAGATAACATTTTACCTCAAACATTATCTTAACAATATCTATGCTTTTCACAGATATATCATACATACAGTATGTAACTATTTACAACATTAAAGTCAAACAACCTACCAGCTGTTACCCTTAGTTGTCTCATTGTAGCATATCCCATTATTCTCGACTGTTTGTCATTGATGTAGCCTCTAAGAAACAATGGCTGTTCGTTATTGTAGTAATTCAGTGCCCGTAGTCCATTTCCCATTCCAGATTTAGCCCAAGACCAGAAGTCATCCTGGTTCTTCGCCTAAGACATACAATATAAATATCCAACACATATTAGACATAGGCAGTGTTCTGTCTCACACATCATCATTCGGTATACAGTAATACAAACTGTATTCCAATTTTATCTGACATTAAGTATGTATTCTATAGAAATACGGGGTTTTAACCATTAGATATAACACGATATATACAGTAACTTGTATCATTATATGTTATTCAGCTATCAGACAGGGTATATAATGTGACATTCCCGGCTTAGGATCTATATTCCCTGAGGCGCAGCCGAAGGGAATATATATCATAAGCCGGGAAATTCACATTACATACCCTGTCTGATAGCTGAATAACAGATATATTACGGATTTAACCATTGGTTTTTTTTTAAATACAACATCCAACTCTCTTAAATAAATTTGCGTCTTTCATTTTCATTTTTCATATCTCTAGATGTCACGTCATATTTCATGTATGGGGTATCTCATGAAGGAAAATACTGTACTAAATTTCTAAATCATTACAGTTTCATATGTAGTAAATTTTATAAACTTTATAAATATAACATTAATATATCACATAACAAAACAACGGGTTTGCGAAACAGTTTCAATAATTGAAATGTTAACAACATGTAAATAAAACCTTGGTGTGGCCCCACGACGTCGAAAGTTTTCAAGGCTCAACGTTTTGTTTTTTTGTTATGGTACAGCCGTGGAACATAGGAGTTTGCTGAATCGATCAGGTATTCGTGACGGAATTAACCGTTGTAATATTTTTTTGTTCATGCAGCCGTTTTGAGTATATAAACAGCATTTAATTTGGTAAAAATACATTTGATATTCCGTATTATACCATTGATTCAGTGAAGCGTAATGTTTTGTCGTCCATGTTTTAATCGTTTTTGGGGACTGAAATATATACCCCGTCTGTTTTCCGAATATATGCTGACATTCACGGTTGAAGAACTAATGAAAATATGTGTAACAAACTAAATCCGTAATATATATGTATGTAAGTCAATATGTACTTGATCGGTTCTACTTCTGTGACTTATCAGCATGAAGTGCCAGAAAATACCTATGGTGTCCTCATTATTAAAAACAAAATCCTATAGGGGAAACCTTCAAACTAACGTTTTATATTGCTGAGATCTGTATCATTTACATTTATAATTCATGTAAACAATTCGTGCCCAAAACAGCTATCGTTGTGTATTCCGACAGTGATAGCCATTGAGGAATGAACCGTTTGAATGGATGTTGTGACGAGACGTAAGGCAATCCTTGACGCACAGAACTGTTTTTAATATCAGAATGTTCTCTGCTTTAAGATAAATAATAATAATAATAATAATAAAATATAACGGTAATACCCTCTTTTGTTTGATGAAAATGTTATATAAGAGTATTATAGGACTGCTAGGACTGGTGTGATGGTACACTATAAATCAAGGTAATTGTATTCAGCCATCGTATTTTATAGTCTTATCAGGTGATGCTTCTGTGAGTCAGAAATAAATGTCATAAATTGCCGTTTCACGAAGTAATAACCCAATTTAATAGTTTCAGGCGTCAAAAGCCCTTGTTTCATATAATGTTTATGTATAAACTATTTACCTTCATAAATGAATGGTTTGTGTTGTTGGTAACGATGAATACTTGTTCCATACTATTTTTATAGGTGTACATTAGCTGTGATCGGTTCCTGTAGCTAATCACCATAAGTATCCATAAGAAAAAGCTGTAAAACAAAATTTCTCTAATAACAGACCACATCTTTATTTCATTCATACGGACTTGTCGAGCCTTTTCCATTAGAACTGGGTCTGGTGGTGCGTATGCCGCTCTCTTTGGTCTAGGAATCGAGTATACTAAAAGAGAAAAATCTATGCGTTTTTTTTCAATGCACATATCATTCGTAACCAATAAAAAGACTCTTGGTATCAAGAGGAATGGCTTTGATATTATTGAATATCTTGTGAATTGATTTAAACTATCTCTAAGACCTAATCATTTGAATTCTTACACAACTGTTCAAAATCAATTAGTTTTACATGTTTTAAACTATATTATTTGTTTCTTTATGACCTGATCTTTTCAAGGATAAACATTATAATATCATTAACACAAATAATATACAACTAAGCCTACATGAATCCTCGTGTAAAAGTTGTTCGTCTGTAGAAATCCTTGGTTTTTCTTCATCTTCTCCTTCGTCCTCATCATCGCTGCCAGGATTCTTTACAATTAGTGAGAATATAATTGCTGTGAGGAAAACCTACATTAAAAAGTATTTCATATCTTTAGAATACTTTCTTTCCTCAAGTCTTATATTGAGAGGTTACTCATAAAATGATATTGATATATATATATATATATATATCACACCAGGAAATCACGTTTTGCTATAACTGAATCATGAAATCGTAAAACAATATGCTTAGTTTACACAGAGCTGTCCGTACATACTCACACCCACATTTATCAAAAATATGTGTGAATACAAGTACTTTTCTACTAGTATATATATTGTAAATGGTGGCATCAAATATATAACTGACACACTTTTGTGTCGAGTACACCTCTCCACCGAATGTTATTTTAACAATAGCGATGCACGATACTTACTACATAAGCATATGTAAATTATGTGAATGGAACTATCATACAACCGTTGTAATAGCTTCCCCCTGGAAGGAGGACACATATGAATTATATGGGACTATTTATTTCTCAATTGATAAAAAATACCATATCTCGTGTTTCCTATCAGGACTTCCTTGATTGCTGCTAAGGAGGAAGCTAATGAACCAAGGGTTACTAATGATAGAGTTGAAGTCATCACGTCGACAATTTTACCATTGCCATGATGACTTGGTTAAGCAATACCTAATATGTGTGTCACAGATATGTTCTGTTTGTTGTAATCATATTTCCGTCCTTTTTCCATTCATGACTACTAGATTTCACTACAAAGTCAAGAGATTCTGAATAGACCAGTTTTTGTGCTAGAAATTCTGAAAAGTGTCTGAAAATTCTGAAAATTACTCAAAATTCTGAAAAGATTCTGAACAGATTCTGAAAATTGCTGAAAATTCTGAACAGATTCTGAAAATTATTGAAAATTCTGAACAGATTCTGAACATTGCTGAAAATTCTAAACAGATTCTGAAAATTACTGAAAATTCTGAACAGATTCTGAACAGATTCTGAACATTGCTGAAAATTCTGAACAGATTCTGAACAGATTCTGAAAATTCTGAAAATTGCTGAACATTCTGAACAGATTCTGAACAGATTCTGAACATTGCTGAAAATTCTGAACAGATTCTGAACATTACTGAAAATTCTGAACAGATTCTGAACAATATCTTTCTTCTTAAATCAATATATTTTACTTCATTTTCATTAGATTTTAACTAAATATAGAATGTGATATTTCATTAATTAATTATTTTAAAAAAAATTAGAACAGCTATATTATTTCATTTCTCATTAAATTTGACATTTTCTTTATTTCAATCTTTCTTCTTAAATCAATATATTTTATTTCATTTTCGTTAAAGGACTGGGAGCTATAAGAGCCAAAATCGGCCCCTCCTCAGATGTCGATAAAATTTTCTCCAAAATGTATTCACAATATGTGCTTTTCATAAATAAATACAGTTAGTTAATATGTGCATCTAATTCCTCACAGCGGACCGACAAAGTCAGGTAATGAAAAGCACTGAACGTCATTTTTTTCAGAATACAGAATGTACGTATCATTGTATTATAATGCATATCTTTAAAAAAGCAAAAACAAAAACAAAGCATAATAAAACTCAATAAACAAAGCATAAATTTGACTTAATATGCAATGTGGATTGATTTCAGGAATAAAAACATGTTCTGAAACTATTATGAAATTAAAGTGACCGAATAGTAATGTCGCAACGTCACCCATTTTCGACGGTCTCCTGTTTTCGACGGTTTGTTTCACGTGATCAAATCTCTCATTATTTTGATCGCTTCATTTGTCAGAGGTTATATTATGATGCTGAAATTGCATGAATGATCTCAAGAAATCTGATCTAAAAATGTCATCTTTAAATGTAAGAACTACGTACATGTACCACATCTATTATTTCACGTTCAAATTGTATTTTTTCGTAATTCATTTTTTCGTCACCTTAACAAAGCTTTAATCATTTAAAAAATATATCTCATACAGACCAATTTTGGTTTCATCGTCTGCTATGACATTGATAATGTACATATTGAGATCATATCCATTCAGAAACTTATTAACATTGATTGTCGAAAACTGGCCGAAGTTTTGGTATTAACCTTAAAGAAGTAATAGATAGATTTATTTGAGGAATAGAACTTTGTCATATTTGAAATTTGATTAAACACCTTTTTAACCGTACTTTATTCTTAACGACAACCAATGTTATGATATATTCCAGTACATTTTTACGGACAACCATCATAAATCTATAAAAAAAAAAATGCCAAGGTGCGGGTTGAGAGAACTTGATAACGTAAAATAAAGCATTTGGTTTTGCAGTTTCTAAGAAAAAGATTAAATATTAATATGAAAAGCTATGGATAACAGACGACGGACACTAAATTATATTATTTCTACGATTTTTTTATCGACAGTGTGATATATATTTTTTCATTTTATTTTATGCTATGAAAAAAACCAGCTGAGTTGCAATTGTTAAAAAAAATATGGTTTTGATCGTCTTCCGTAATTAAAATCGTCAAAATGAAATACAACCGAATTGATATCAAATAGCAACATGTTTCAACCTCATTTAAAATATACCTTGAAATACTTTCATACTTTTACATCACGTTCACGATATTTTATTACAACACTATTTCACTCAAGGGTAAACAAATTTCTGTTCTAGTTAAAGGACTTTATCAAACAGAATAATACAGTTTACATGTAATGCAGTTAATACGCATTTAAACCACAGAAGAATATTTCTATTTTCCACACCTTGTGTTGGTGGGTCGCTATTGTGCATGCGAAATATTAATTGCAAACCCCATTGACTGGTTATATGCTGCCTGTCTAGAATATTTTATTTTTTTCTCGATCGACAGTTCAGAAGCTAGAAAACAATATGATGAATATTGTCTGTCAATCATGCAAACAATAACTTATGCACATGACAGAACGCATATACGGATTCTGATTGCCCCTGTGGTAACTTCAAACTCTTGTTAAGGATATGTTGGATTGTGCCCAAAAAATATCTACTCCTTTTGGATCAAACTATTTTAATTCATTTTAGAAGTAGCATCGATAGACCATTAAAACTACCTCAGTTTCCCGGTAGTAATAACTATTTCAGTATCCCGAAAGAAAATATATAATCAATAAAAACTATTTTGGATGAAGTGGTGTTTATTTTATTTTGTATATGTTATATAACTGTTACGTGCCGACATACCATCGTTTTTTACGGCAACTATTGCTTCTCAAACATCAAAACGTCATCTAAGCGCTTGTAATATTTGAACATTTTCCCGTCGTTTTTCAAGAAATTTAACATCTTGTGCACCAAAAAATACTTTAACAGTAGTTGTGTTTTATTTATTTTAATAATCTGGTAAAATATTGTCAGGTGCACGACTACGGAGGTGCTTAATTTCTTCGAAAACCGTCGAAATATCGCGGGCAAAATTCCACGAAGTACAGAAAACAAATAACGCTCATGACGTCACAATGACGTCAAATACGTATCGATTTTGTTGAAAACAAGCTTTAACATCAAAAGTATGATGTCGTCTATAAATTAAAACACATCAAATTTTAATCAAGTATTTTCTAAGATAATGATTCATTAAATATGGGGCCATATATGGAACTTATAGTCCCCAGTTCTTTTTATCGCGTTGACGCCGGACTGCATGCACTGAGTTTTTCTTCAGGTTTCAATGTATACAAACTGTTTTTAAAATAAATACAATTATTTACAGAAACAAGTTATTTACTGATGAATTTCATTACTTGAAATGAATCATACAATGTACAGAGATTGTGTATATATACATAATGGTATCATATATACAATCAGAAGAGTGAAAATATTGATTTTAAGGGTCTGGCCGAGGTTATAAATAAATTAATATTTAACAACCTCCACAATCCTCCACCAACAAAATATTTTGATACAATCATTAACCCTCTATACTCAAAACAACTGCTCAATTTGGTGTTGGTGGAAGACTGTGGAGGTATATAAAATAGCTAAAATGTACATTGAATATGTCGTTTATAGTCCATTGTTAGCATTATCCGTCTAATCATGATGTTATTATGACGTCATAGCGCACCCAATCTCACGGAAAGATATATTTTTTGAAAATTTGTAAATATAACAATTAAATTAGTAAATTGTTTTTATTCTATGTGAAGCATTATTTTTTGATAAAATGTAGGGCCAATTTTGCACCTTAACGCCTCTCCCTCTTTTAACTAATTATGGAAAGGGATCAGAGAAAGGATATTTTACTAATTAATTTTTTTAAATTAAATTACAACAACTATATTATTTCATTTCTTATTAGATTGGTCATTTTCTGTATTTCAAATTTTTCTTCTTAAATCAATATATTTTACTTCATTTTCATTAGATTTTTACTAAATATAGCATGTGATATTTCACTAATTAATTATTTAAGAAAAATTAAATTTAAGCAACTATATTATTTCATTTTTTATTAAATTTGTCATTTTTATATCAATTTTTTTCTTCTTAATTCAATGTAATTTACTTCATTTTTAAAAATTAATTAAAAACTTTGAAGTGGCCCCAACTTAAGTGCTAAAACAACAATCTACACTATAAGTATGTAAATAAGAGCAAAACAATTTTTTTGACCTGTATATCATAAAACAGTATGGTATCAATTGCCAATTGATAAACCTGTATCCAGTTTAAATATATTAGACGGGTGTCATATCCCTGCATGGATTCTGCTGAAAATTCTGAACAGATTATGAACATTTTAACTAAATATATCATGTAATATTTCACTGATTAATTACATTTTAAAATTAAATTACAACAAATATATTATTTCATTTCTCATTAAATTTGACATTTTCATTATTTCATTTTCATTAGATCTTAACTAAATATAGAAAGGGATATTTCACTAATTATTTTTTAAAATTAGATTACAATAGCTATATTATTTCATTTCTTATTAAATTTGTCATTTTCTTTATTTCAAATTTTTCTTCTTAAATCAATATGTTTTACTTCATTTTTAAAAATTGATTAAAAACCTTCAAGTGCTAAAACAACAATCTACACTCACTATAAGTAAGTATGTTTGTGAGAACAAAATAATTTTATTGACCTGTATATCATAAAAACAGTATGGTATCAATTGCCAATTGATAAAACCTGCATCGAGTGAAATATTACATGATATATTAAGTTAAAATGTTCATACTCTGTTCAGAATTTTCAGCAGAATCCCTGCAGGGATATGACACCTCTCTAATATATTAAAACTGGATACAGGTTTATCAATTGGCAATTGATACCATACTGTTTTATGATATACAGGTCAAAAAAATTGTTTTGCTCTTACTTACATACTTATAGTGTAGATTGTTGTTTTAGCACTTAAGTTGGGGCCACTTCAAAGTTTTTAATTAATTTTTAAAAATGAAGTAAAATACATTGAATTAAGAAGAAAAAAAAATTGATATAAAAATGACAAATTTAATAAAAAAAATGAAATAATATAGTTGCTTAAATTTAATTTTTCTTAAATAATTAATTAGTGAAATATCACATGCTATATTTAGTAAAAATCTAATGAAAATGAAGTAAAATATATTTATTTAAGAAGAAAAATTTGAAATAAAGAAAATGACCAATCTAATAAGAAATGAAATAATATACTTGTTGTAATTTAATTTAAAAAAATTAATTAGTAAAATATCCTTTCTCTGATCCCTTTCCATAATTAGTTAAAATCTAACGAAAATGAAATAAAATATATTGATTTAAGAAGAAAGATTGAAATAAAAAAAATGTCAAATTTAATGAGAAATGAAATAATATAGCTGTTCTAATTTTTTTTTAAATAATTAATTAATGAAATATCACATTCTATATTTAGTTAAAATCTAATGAAAAT
This sequence comes from Bathymodiolus brooksi, assembly GCA_963680875.1. Lineage (NCBI taxonomy): Eukaryota > Metazoa > Mollusca > Bivalvia > Mytilida > Modiolidae > Bathymodiolus > Bathymodiolus brooksi. The sequence goes on from OY804579.1 coordinate 64,749,867, forward strand.
GAAGTAAAATATATTGATTTAAGAAGAAAGATATTGTTTAGAATCTGTTCAGAATTTTCAGTAATGTTCAGAATCTGTTCAGAATTTTCAGCAATGTTCAGAATCGGTTCAGAATTTTCAGTAATTTTCAGAATCTGTTCAGAATTTTCAGTAATTTTCAGAATCTGTTTAGAATTTTCAGCAATTTTCAGAATCTGTTCAGAATTTTCAGCAATGATCAGAATCTGTTCAGAATCTTTTCAGAATTTTGAGTAATTTTCAGAATTTTCAGACACTTTTCAGAATTTCTAGCAGAAAAACTGGTCTATTCAGAATCTCTTGACTTTGTAGTGTTTGCTACACATGAGTAACACTATGGGTACCACTTATGGATCAGGAACTGCTTTCCATTGACGTCGGTTGTTAGTGGGTTCATGTTGCTCAAAAACATTACTTATCTATGTAATGTTCTGTGTTCCATTGTTTGGTTTTTTTCCGCATTTTTTCTTTTGACCATTGTATTGTCTGTCCATCCATTTACGGTTTCTCTTTACCCCTTAGGCATCTTCAAACATTTTTTAATCTAACATATGTGTTATATAGAATGCACCTATATATGAAGATATGTAAAAATGAAAAAGAAACTATAAAGCAATTGTAAATCTCGAAAAAAAAACAAATTCTAAAAAGCCATGACCTACTTATGGCCACATATATGACTTAAACTTATGATCTATGTACAATATAGCTACACACTGTAAACGTATTACAGAGATGTGACTAAGATGAAGAGAAATTAAAATGTGACATATAGTTGCCGTCAGAAGTTAAATTACTACTACATTGTGTACTTTAATTGATTAGAAATTTTACATAAATGTCAATACTTACTTTGATTGGCTGTGTGACGAATATGGATGCAAGGAATGAAACCAGCATTGATGTGATCCATTTCTTACATTTGACGTCTTGGAATTGAATACCATAGAACAGGACAAAGGCAGCTGATACTAACGTAGCAATCCACAGTAATATCCATCCAAAAATGACAAAGTACCATGGAAAATCCATCTTCTTTTTCTTTTTCTTACCCTCTGTTTTATTAGCCAATTCCCCCACTGATAATGAAGTATATCCACGAGACAGTGATGTATCAGGTCGATTCTTCTGTTCTAGTAAAACTGACGGCGTCAATGTCCCTTCCCTAGTGTTCTCTAGCGTAGGATTGACATCAGTCATTGACGTGGCTCGTTTTGTTGTGTTATTTAGTGCTGTCTGAACTCGGGACGGTCGCTTGTTTTTAGGTCGAGACTTTCTAAACAGTGTTATTATAAAAAAGGTTACAGGAAAGACAATGATGTTACTGATAACACCAATGTATATCTACAAAAAATAAAACATTTCTTATAGTTATAATTATACTAAATACTCTTTGATTTGACGTGAGACATTTATTTTTAGACTTAGTTTGAAGCCTATATACTGAGTGATTTTGCATACGGCTAAAAAGCAGTATGCATATTTGAAGCTGGCCTAAATTCACAAATAATATGTTTATGGGAGCTAATATTCTGTGATATGTTATGGGTTATAATTTTTGATAATGTTGTGTCTAAAGCTTGCAATCTATCAATATTATCTTCTTTTAATGCTCTTATTTTAAGATTTTTTAAATTTTACAAAACAAAAAACAACAAAAGTATAGTGCCATTCCTGGAGTCCTCTTTCCAAAGTATGTATATATAGTAATTACCGAGTCCAAGGATACAAGTTTATAATTTTTACATCTGTAACTTTTGCACGGTTGGATCTGTCTGGAACAATTGTCTTTACAGATGATATCATTTTGTAAATGACAAGAACGATAAAGATGGACAATATGCGTATATTGTCGGAAAATATATAATTCATTTGTACAAGCTTTAGAAACAGGTAGAAAAAAAACGTACTTTTGGCGAGTTTTATGTCCTGTTTCACAGCGAGTGTAAAATAATCTTACATTTTCCGACGAGGTACATATATTGTATTTATCCCGCAATGTCAACAAAACCAAATCAACAGGCAATTTTCTATAAAGACAGAAACAAGCATCATTCTAATCGTGTTTTGATGAATGCAATGAAGTTCACCTTTTTACTGTTGCCATTGAAACCAGAAAGACTACCAGTAAGACCATGAAGTTCACGTTTATACTGTTACCGTTGATACCAGAAAGACTACCAGTAATACCATGAAGTTCACGTTTATGCTGTTACCGTTGATACCAGAAAGACTACCAGTAATACCATGAAGTTCATGTTTATACTTTTACCGTTGATACCAGAAAGACTACCAGTAAGACCATGAAGTTCATGTTTATACTGTTACCGTTGATACCAGAAAGACTACCGGTAAGACCATGAAGTTCACGTTTATACTGTTACCATTGATACCAGAAAGACTACCAGTAATACCATGAAGTTCATGTTTATGCTGTTACCGTTGATACCAGAAAGACTACCAGTAATACCATGAAGTTCACGTTTATACTGTTGCCATTGATACCAGAAAGACTACGAGTAATACCATGAAGTTCATGTTTATACTGTTACCGTTGATACCAGAAAGACTACCAGTAATACCATGAAGTTCACGTTTATACTGTTACTGTTGATACCAGAAAGACTACCAGTAAGACCATGAAGTTCATGTTTATACTGTTACCGTTGATACCAGAAAGACTACCAGTAATACCATGAAGTTCATGTTTATACTGTTACCGTTGATACCAGAAAGACTACCAGTAATACCATGAAGTTCATGTTTATACTTTTACCGTTGATACCAGAAAGACTACCAGTAAGACCATGAAGTTCATGTTTATACTGTTACCGTTGATACCAGAAAGACTACCAGTAATACCATGAAGTTCATGTTTATACTTTTACCGTTGATACCAGAAAGACTACCAGTAAGACCATGAAGTTCATGTTTATACTGTTACCGTTGATACCAGAAAGACTACCAGTAATACCATGAAGTTCATGTTTATACTTTTACCGTTGATACCAGAAAGACTACCAGTAATACCATGAAGTTCACGTTTATACTGTTACCGTTGATACCAGAAAGACTACCAGTAATACCATGAAGTTCATGTTTATACTGTTACCGTTGATACCAGAAAGACTACCAGTAATACCATGAAGTTCATGTTTATACTTTTACCGTTGATACCAGAAAGACTACCAGTAATACCATGAAGTTCATGTTTATACTGTTGCCATTGATACCAGAAAGACTACCAGTAAGACCATGAAGTTCATGTTTATACTGTTGCCATTGATACCAGAAAGACTACCAGTAAGACCATGAAGTTCATGTTTATACTTTTACCGTTGATACCAGAAAGACTACCAGTAATACCATGAAGTTCATGTTTATACTGTTACTGTTGATACCAGAAAGACTACCAGTAAGACCATGAAGTTCATGTTTATACTGTTACCGTTGATACCAGAAAGACTACCAGTAAGACCATGAAGTTCATGTTTATACTGTTACCGTTGATACCAGAAAGACTACCAGTAAGACCATGAAGTTCATGTTTATACTGTTACCGTTGATACCAGAAAGACTACCAGTAAGACCATGAAGTTCATGTTTATACTGTTACTGTTGATACCAGAAAGACTACCAGTAAGACCACGAAGTTCATGTTTATACTGTTACCGTTGATACCAGAAAGACTACCAGTAATACCATGAAGTTCATGTTTATACTGTTACTGTTGATACCAGAAAGACTACCAGTAAGACCATGAAGTTCATGTTTATACTGTTACCGTTGATACCAGAAAGACTACCAGTAAGACCATGAAGTTCATGTTTATACTGTTGCCATTGATACCAGAAAGACTACCAGTAAGACCATGAAGTTCATGTTTATACTGTTACCGTTGATACCAGAAAGACTACCAGTAATACCATGAAGTTCATGTTTATACTGTTACTGTTGATACCAGAAAGACTACCAGTAAGACCATGAAGTTCATGTTTATACTGTTACCGTTGATACCAGAAAGACTACCAGTAAGACCATGAAGTTCATGTTTATACTGTTGCCATTGATACCAGAAAGACTACCAGTAAGACCATGAAGTTCATGTTTATACTGTTACCGTTGATACCAGAAAGACTACCAGTAAGACCATGAAGTTCATGTTTATACTGTTACCGTTGATACCAGAAAGACTACCAGTAAGACCATGAAGTTCATGTTTATACTGTTGCCATTGATACCAGAAAGACTACCAGTAAGACCATGAAGTTCATGTTTATACTGTTACCGTTGATACCAGAAAGACTACCAGTAAGACCATGAAGTTCATGTTTATACTGTTACCGTTGATACCAGAAAGACTACCAGTAAGACCATGAAGTTCATGTTTATACTGTTGCCATTGATACCAGAAAGACTACCAGTAAGACCATGAAGTTCATGTTTATACTGTTACCGTTGATACCAGAAAGACTACCAGTAAGACCATGAAGTTCATGTTTATACTGTTGCCATTGATACCAGAAAGACTACCAGTAAGACCATGAAGTTCATGTTTATACTGTTGCCATTGATACCAGAAAGACTACCAGTAAGACCATGAAGTTCATGTTTATACTGTTACCGTTGATACCAGAAAGACTACCAGTAAGACCATGAAGTTCATGTTTATTCTGTTACCGTTGATACCAGAAAGACTACCAGTAAGACCATGAAGTTCATGTTTATACTGTTGCCATTGATACCAGAAAGACTACCAGTAAGACCATGAAGTTCATGTTTATACTGTTACCGTTGATACCAGAAAGACTACCAGTAAGACCATGAAGTTCATGTTTATACTGTTGCCATTGATACCAGAAAGACTACCAGTAAGACCATGAAGTTCATGTTTATACTGTTGCCATTGATACCAGAAAGACTACCAGTAAGACCATGAAGTTCATGTTTATACTGTTGCCATTGATACCAGAAAGACTACCAGTAAGACCATGAAGTTCATGTTTATACTGTTACCGTTGATACCAGAAAGACTACCAGTAAGACCATGAAGTTCATGTTTATACTGTTGCCATTGATACCAGAAAGACTACCAGTAAGACCATGAAGTTCATGTTTATACTGTTGCCATTGATACCAGAAAGACTACCAGTAAGACCATGAAGTTCATGTTTATACTGTTGCCATTGATACCAGAAAGACTACCAGTAAGACCATGAAGTTCATGTTTATACTGTTGCCATTGATACCAGAAAGACTACCAGTAAGACCATGAAGTTCATGTTTATACTTTTACCGTTGATACCAGAAAGACTACCAGTAAGACCATGAAGTTCATGTTTATACTGTTACCGTTGATACCAGAAAGACTACCAGTAAGACCATGAAGTTCATGTTTATACTGTTACCGTTGATACCAGAAAGACTACCAGTAAGACCATGAAGTTCATGTTTATACTGTTGCCATTGATACCAGAAAGACTACCAGTAAGACCATGAAGTTCATGTTTATACTGTTGCCATTGATACCAGAAAGACTACCAGTAAGACCATGAAGTTCATGTTTATACTGTTACCGTTGATACCAGAAAGACTACCAGTAAGACCATGAAGTTCATGTTTATACTGTTGCCATTGATACCAGAAAGACTACCAGTAAGACCATGAAGTTCATGTTTATACTGTTACCGTTGATACCAGAAAGACTACCAGTAAGACCATGAAGTTCATGTTTATACTGTTGCCATTGATACCAGAAAGACTACCAGTAAGACCATGAAGTTCATGTTTATACTGTTGCCATTGATACCAGAAAGACTACCAGTAATACCATGAAGTTCATGTTTATACTGTTGCCATTGATACCAGAAAGACTACCAGTAAGACCATGAAGTTCATGTTTATACTGTTGCCATTGATACCAGAAAGACTACCAGTAATACCATGAAGTTCATGTTTATGTTGTTGCCATTGATACCAGAAAGACTACCAGTAAGACCATGAAGTTCATGTTTATACTGTTACCGTTGATACCAGAAAGACTACCAGTAATACCATGAAGTTCATGTTTATACTGTTGCCATTGATACCAGAAAGACTACCAGTAAGACCATGAAGTTCATGTTTATACTGTTGCCATTGATACCAGAAAGACTACCAGTAATACCATGAAGTTCATGTTTATACTTTTACCGTTGATACCAGAAAGACTACCAGTAATACCATGAAGTTCATGTTTATACTGTTGCCATTGATACCAGAAAGACTACCAGTAAGACCATGAAGTTCATGTTTATACTGTTGCCATTGATACCAGAAAGACTACCAGTAATACCATGAAGTTCATGTTTATACTGTTACCGTTGATACCAGAAAGACTACCAGTAAGACCATGAAGTTCATGTTTATACTGTTACCATTGATACCAGAAAGACTACCAGTAATACCATGAAGTTCATGTTTATACTGTTGCCATTGATACCAGAAAGACTACCAGTAATACCATGAAGTTCATGTTTATACTTTTACCGTTGATACCAGAAAGACTACCAGTAATACCATGAAGTTCATGTTTATACTGTTGCCATTGATACCAGAAAGACTACCAGTAATACCATGAAGTTCATGTTTATACTTTTACCGTTGATACCAGAAAGACTACCAGTAAGACCATGAAGTTCATGTTTATACTGTTGCCATTGATACCAGAAAGACTACCAGTAATACCATGAAGTTCATGTTTATGTTGTTGCCATTGATACCAGAAAGACTACCAGTAAGACCATGAAGTTCATGTTTATACTGTTACCGTTGATACCAGAAAGACTACCAGTAATACCATGAAGTTCATGTTTATACTGTTACCGTTGATACCAGAAAGACTACCAGTAATACCATGAAGTTCATGTTTATACTGTTACCGTTGATACCAGAAAGACTACCAGTAATACCATGAAGTTCATGTTTATACTTTTACCGTTGATACCAGAAAGACGACCAGTAATACCATGAAGTTCATGTTTATACTGTTACCGTTGATACCAGAAAGACTACCAGTAATACCATGAAGTTCATGTTTATACTGTTACTGTTGATACCAGAAAGACTACCAGTAATACCATGAAGTTCATGTTTATACTGTTACTGTTGATACCAGAAAGACTACCAGTAATACCATGAAGTTCATGTTTATGCTGTTACCGTTGATACCAGAAAGACTACCAGTAATACCACGAAGTTCATGTTTATACTTTTACCGTTGATACCAGAAAGACTACCAGTAATACCATGAAGTTCATGTTTATGCTGTTACCATTGATACCAGAAAGACTACCAGTAATACCATGAAGTTCATGTTTATACTGTTACCGTTGATACCAGAAAGACTACCAGTAAGACCATGAAGTTCATGTTTATACTGTTACTGTTGATACCAGAAAGACTACCAGTAATACCATGAAGTTCATGTTTATACTGTTACCGTTGATACCAGAAAGACTACCAGTAAGACCATGAAGTTCATGTTTATACTGTTACTGTTGATACCAGAAAGACTACCAGTAATACCATGAAGTTCATGTTTATACTGTTACCGTTGATACCAGAAAGACTACCAGTAAGACCATGAAGTTCATGTTTATACTGTTACTGTTGATACCAGAAAGACTACCAGTAATACCATGAAGTTCATGTTTATACTGTTACTGTTGATACCAGAAAGACTACTAGTATATCTTGGTCAGTGACCATATATTGCAAAAATTATCAATGCAAATTGGCTGCTTAAATAGAACAAGTGTGTGATAAACATGAATATTTGAGAAATCTGTCTTATTGAAAACGAGGGTGTGTACAAGAGGCGGGTATTTACCTGTTCTGGTGATAGAGCAAACGGTCCAAATGTGTAAACGTTTGTTCCTTCGTCTTTCTCATAAAACATTGCATTTGTCAACATGCTCAAATACAACAAACACAAACAACAAGATACGCGTTGTACACGTGTAAATCGGCTTTGTGGAGGTCGTGCAACAACTGAGAACCAGAGATGTCCGTCATTCAAACTCTTTGCTGTTTTCTCTGTAAATAAGTGACTGAACTCTGTCATCTGTTCTTTTCCGGCAACGGGGATCACCCTATCAACCTGTAATACGTGTTCCTTGATTAACCTTGTTACAATTATATAGAAATGCCATTTGCTAATCAAATAAAATTATATAGCAATGTCATTTGTTAATCATATGCCAATTGTTAATCCTATAAAATTATATAGCAATGCCAATTGTCAATCCTATAAAATTGTATAGCAATGCCAATTGTTAATCCTATAAAATTATATAGCAATGCCAATTGTTAATCCTATAAAATTATATAGCAATGCCATTTGTTAATCTTATAAAAATATATATCAATGCCATTTGTTAATCCTATAAAATTATATAGCAATGCCAATTGTCAATCCTATAAAATTATATAGCAATGCCAATTGTTAATCCTATTAAATTATATAGCAATACCAATTGTCAATCCTATAAAATTATATAGCAATGCCAATTGTTAATCCTATAAAATTATATAGCAATGCCAATTGTTAATCCTATAAAATTATATTGCAACGCCATTTGTTAATCCTATAAAATTATATAGCAATGCCATTTGTTAATCCTGTAAGATTATAAAATTATATAGCAATGCCAATAGTTAATCCCATAACATTATATAGCAATGCCATTTGTTAATCCTGTAAGATTATAAAATTATATAGCAATGCCAATAGTTAATCCTATAAAATCATATAGCAATGCCATTTGTCAATCCTATAAAATCATATAGCAATGCCATTTGTCAATCCTATAAAATTATATAGCAATGTCATTTGTTAATCCCTTAAAATTATATAGCAATGCCAATTGTTAATCACATAAAATTATATAGCAATGCCAATTGTTAATCCTATAAAATTATATAGCAATGCCAATGGTCAATCCTATAAAATTATATAGCAATGTCATTTGTTAATCCCTTAAAATTATATAGCAATGCCAATTGTTAATCACATAAAATTATATAGCAATGCCAATTGTTAATCCTATAAAATTATATAGCAATGCCAATGGTCAATCCTATAAAATTATATAGCAATGTCATTTGTTAATCCCTTAAAATTATATAGCAATGCCAATTGTTAATCACATAAAATTATATAGCAATGCCAATTGTTAATCCTATAAAATTATATAGCAATGCCAATGGTCAATCCTATAAAATTATATAGCAATGCCATTTGTTAATCCTTTAAAATTATATAGCAATGCCAATTGTTAATCACATAAAATTATATAGCAATGCCAATTGTTAATCACATAAAATTATATAGCAATGCCAATTGTTAATCACATAAAATCATATAGCAATGCCATTTGTTAATCCTTTAAAATTATATAGCAATGCCAATTGTTAATCACATAAAATTATATAGCAATGCCAATTGTTAATCCTATAAAATTATATAGCAATGCCAATTGTTAATCCTATAAAATTATATTGCAACGCCATTTGTTAATCCTTTAAAATTATATAGCAATGCCAATTGTTAATCCTATAAAATTATATAGCAACGCCATTTGTTAATCCTTTAAAATTATATAGCAACGCCATTTGTTAATCCTTTAAAATTATATAGCAATGCCAATTGTTAATCACATAAAATTATATAGCAATGCCAATTGTTAATCACATAAAATTATATAGCAATGCCAATTGTTAATCCTATAAAATTATATAGCAATGCCAATTGTTAATCACATAAAATTATATAGCAATGCCAATTGTTAATCACATAAAATTATATAGCAATGCCAATTGTTAATCACATAAAATTATATAGCAATGCCAATTGTTAATCACATAAAATTATATAGCAATGCCATTTGTTAATCCTTTAAAATTATATAGCAATGCCAATTGTTAATCACATAAAATTATATAGCAATGCCAATTGTTAATCCTATAAAATTATATAGCAATGCCAATTGTTAATCCTTTAAAATTATATAGCAATGCCAATTGTTAATCCTATAAAATTATATAGCAACGCCATTTGTTAATCCTTTAAAATTATATAGCAACGCCATTTGTTAATCCTTTAAAATTATATAGCAATGCCATTTGTTAATCCTTTAAAATTATATAGCAATGCCAATTGTTAATCACATAAAATTATATAGCAATGCCAATTGTTAATCACATAAAATTATATAGCAATGCCAATTGTTAATCCTATAAAATTATATAGCAATGCCAATGGTCAATCCTATAAAATTATATAGCAATGTCATTTGTTAATCCCTTAAAATTATATAGCAATGCCAATTGTTAATCACATAAAATTATATAGCAATGCCAATTGTTAATCCTATAAAATTATATAGCAATGCCAATGGTCAATCCTATAAAATTATATAGTAATGCCATTTGTTAATCCTTTAAAATTATATAGCAATGCCAATTGTTAATCACATAAAATTATATAGCAATGCCAATTGTTAATCACATAAAATTATATAGCAATGCCAATTGTTAATCACATAAAATTATATAGCAATGCCATTTGTTAATCCTTTAAAATTATATAGCAATGCCAATTGTTAATCACATAAAATTATATAGCAATGCCAATTGTTAATCCTATAAAATTATATAGCAATGCCAATTGTTAATCCTATAAAATTATATAGCAACACCATTTGTTAATCCTTTAAAATTATATAGCAACGCCATTTGTTAATCCTTTAAAATTATATAGCAATGCCAATTGTTAATCACATAAAATTATATAGCAATGCCAATTGTTAATCACATAAAATTATATAGCAATGCCAATTGTTAATCCTATAAAATTATATAGCAATGCCAATTGTTAATCACATAAAATTATATAGCAATGCCAATTGTTAATCACATAAAATTATATAGCAATGCCAATTGTTAATCACATAAAATTATATAGCAATGCCAACTGTTAATCACATAAAATTATATAGCAATGCCATTTGTTAATCCTTTAAAATTATATAGCAATGCCAATTGTTAATCACATAAAATTATATAGCAATGCCAATTGTTAATCCTATAAAATTATATTGCAACGCCATTTGTTAATCCTTTAAAATTATATAGCAATGCCAATTGTTAATCCTATAAAATTATATAGCAATGCCATTTGTTAATCCTTTAAAATTATATAGCAACGCCATTTGTTAATCCTTTAAAATTATATAGCAATGCCAATTGTTAATCACATAAAATTATATAGCAATGCCAATTGTTAATCCTATAAAATTATATAGCAATGCCAATGGTCAATCCTATAAAATTATATAGCAATGCCATTTGTTAATCCTTTAAAATTATATAGCAATGCCAATTGTTAATCACATAAAATTATATAGCAATGCCAATTGTTAATCACATAAAATTATATAGCAATGCCAATTGTTAATCACATAAAATTATATAGCAATGCCATTTGTTAATCCTTTAAAATTATATAGCAATGCCAATTGTTAATCACATAAAATTATATAGCAATGCCAATTGTTAATCCTATAAAATTATATAGCAATGCCAATTGTTAATCACATAAAATTATATAGCAACACCATTTGTTAATCCTTTAAAATTATATAGCAACGCCATTTGTTAATCCTTTAAAATTATATAGCAATGCCAATTGTTAATCACATAAAATTATATAGCAATGCCAATTGTTAATCACATAAAATTATATAGCAATGCCAATTGTTAATCCTATAAAATTATATAGCAATGCCAATTGTTAATCACATAAAATTATATAGCAATGCCAATTGTTAATCACATAAAATTATATAGCAATGCCAATTGTTAATCACATAAAATTATATAGTAATGCCAACTGTTAATCACATAAAATTATATAGCAATGCCATTTGTTAATCCTTTAAAATTATATAGCAATGCCAATTGTTAATCACATAAAATTATATAGCAATGCCAATTGTTAATCCTATAAAATTATATTGCAACGCCATTTGTTAATCCTTTAAAATTATATAGCAATGCCAATTGTTAATCCTATAAAATTATATAGCAATGCCATTTGTTAATCCTTTAAAATTATATAGCCACGCCATTTGTTAATCCTTTAAAATTATATAGCAATGCCAATTGTTAATCACATAAAATTATATAGCAATGCCAATTGTTAATCACATAAAATTATATAGCAATGCCAATTGTTAATCCTATAAAATTATATAGCAATGCCAATTGTTAATCACATAAAATTATATAGCAATGCCAATTGTTAATCACATAAAATTATATAGCAATGCCAATTGTTAATCACATAAAATTATATAGCAATGCCAATTGTTAATCACATAAAATTATATAGCAATGCCATTTGTTAATCCTTTAAAATTATATAGCAATGCCAACTGTTAATCACATAAAATTATATAGCAATGCCAATTGTTAATCCTATAAAATTATATAGCAATGCCAATTGTTAATCCTTTAAAATTATATAGCAATGCCAATTGTTAATCCTATAAAATTATATAGCAACGCCATTTGTTAATCCTTTAAAATTATATAGCAACGCCATTTGTTAAACCTTTAAAATGATATAGCAATGCCATTTGTTAATCCTTTAAAATTATATAGCAATGCCAATTGTTAATCACATAAAATTATATAGCAATGCCAATTGTTAATCACATAAAATTATATAGCAATGCCAATTGTTAATCCTATAAAATTATATAGCTACGCCATTTGTTAATCCTTTAAAATTATATAGCAACGCCATTTGTTAATCCTTTAAAATTATATAGCAATGCCAATTGTTAATCACATAAAATTATATAGCAATGCCAATTGTTAATCACATAAAATTATATAGCAATGCCAATTGTTAATCACATAAAATTATATAGCAATGCCAATTGTTAATCACATAAAATTATATAGCAATGCCATTTGTTAATCCTTTAAAATTATATAGCAATGCCAATTGTTAATCACATAAAATTATATAGCAATGCCAATTGTTAATCCTATAAAATTATATAGCAATGCCAATTGTTAATCCTTTAAAATTATATAGCAATGCCAATTGTTAATCCTATAAAATTATATAGCAATGCCATTTGTTAATCCTTTAAAATTATATAGCAACGCCATTTGTTAATCCTTTAAAATTATATAGCAACGCCATTTGTTAATCCTTTAAAATTATATAGCAATGCCATTTGTTAATCCTTTAAAATTATATAGCAATGCCAATTGTTAATCACATAAAATTATATAGCAATGCCAATTGTTAATCACATAAAATTATATAGCAATGCCAATTGTTAATCACATAAAATTATATAGCAATGCCAATTGTTAATCACATAAAATTATATAGCAATGCCAATTGTTAATCACATAAAATTATATAGCAATGCCAATTGTTAATCCTAATAATTTTGAAACAATAATAAATGCCAACAATACCTGTATGATACTTAATGAAAATAATGTCATTCAAATGTATGCGAACTGTGATGAAGTGCATGTTCATAAATAAAACAAACAACCTCATGTTGCTATTGAAAACTTAATATTCCAGGTTCTTGTTATAATATCTGTGAAATCTAAATATTGAAAACATAATTACACAGGTAGAACATGCATTGTTATACGCCATATTGTGACAAATACCTGACCATCGTCTTCTTCTACAGCAAACCAACGGTTACAGATAAAGATGAATTTTTCGTCTGTTTGGACATCACGGACTACTACACTTCTGAGGTACCATGATGCAAAGGGGCCTTTACCAGAATTATCATGCCAAATATGTAGGTAATTCAAAGTACCTAGAGGTCTGTAAAATAACACACAATCACAAAGGTTAAAATATGAATGTAAAACTAGGACATATAGAGGTCTGTAAAATAACCCATAGGTACAAATGTTAAATTACGAATGTAAATCTAGGACATATAGAGGTCTGTAAAATAACCCATAGGTACACATATTAAAATATGAATGTAAAACTAAGACATATAGAGGTCTGTAAAATAACCCATAGGTACAAAAGCTAAAATATGAATGTAAAGCTAGGACATATAAAGGTCTGTAAATTAACACAGAATTACAAATATAAATGTAAAACTAGGACATATAGAGGTCTGTAAAACAGAATTATATTGCAAAATATTCAAATAAAACCAGGGCACATAGAGCTCTGTAAAATAAAGCAAAATTATGTTGCAAAAAAAAACCCAACAAAATGTATTATTCAACATATGCATATCACATATGCAGGTAATTGAGGACACATATATTAAAATTGTAGATATCTCATTTAAAGCACACAACATGTTTCTAGAACAACCTTCATCAGGTATGCTTAAAAGTCAAAAGATTGCTAAATGAATATTTATTTCATGTATGCTTTTAAGCATAAACGGTAAAGATATTGTTTACATACTGCACTGTATGCATTACATTGTGATGTGCACATTCTGACATATTGTGTGAAGGTCCCGGGTGGCTCAATGAGTGAGGTAGTTGGATTACCTAACAACTCATACAAGCCTATCACCAATACGGTGTGGGTTCGCGCCCGGCTTTGTAAATTACTGAAAAGGGTGCACTCGACTCACAGCCGCAAGTGATAAAGTTTACCAGTTACTTGCCCATGGTCGGTGGTTCCCTCCGGGTACTCCTGCTTCTTCCACCACTAAAACTGGTCACCATGATATAGCTGAAATATTGCTGAAAGTGGCGTTACACACCAAAAATCAATCAAATCAATCAATCATATTGTGTGACGAACTGTGAATTTCGTTTAGATTTCTCATGAAATTCTGATTTGATTTACAATTCTTTTTGTTTAACCACAAGATATTGTTTATTCAACAAATGTTTGTTACAATTTATCTTCAAAGTCCAAGCTCCTTTGAAGTTACCCTGTGAAACCATCATTGATTATCCAGGGAATAATCAACTACATAAGATAATATTTTACAATTCTATTATAGTAAACACTGCTTGTTTTTACTATTTAGAAGCTCTCGTTATTGCAATATTGCCATTATGTTTTGTTATCATATGGAGCCGTGATGTTAGTGACGATACTCTAGTTGAATTATCATATATGTATGCAGTGAATGCATATCATAGTTTAAGCTTGTGAGTTAGATTACAGTACATGACGAGGCTATTCTATACAACTTTCTGTGATAAAGATTGTCAGTGACATAGGACAGCTCGATTGTTCTTCACTGAACTAGTGTCCATATATACTAAAATGTAATAACACTGATAATAACAGGGGCCGTCGTGGTCGTGATCGTATGGTAGTTCTATTTACAACTACCTGTGCACTCAACGCCTATCACCACTAACGTTGTGAGTTCGAATCCCATTCAGGCGAGGTGTACTCTATAAAACCATATGTGATCAAGTTTGTCAGTGACTTTTGGCAGATCGGTGGTTTTCTCCGGTTTCTCCCATCAATACAACTGAGATATGGTTGATAGTGGCGTTAAAACAACATAGTCCTAACCCTGATAATAACCCCTATGCAAATCACGAAATATAAATATTTGTACCTTGGCGAGGACATCAAAAAACCATCAACAGTCCCTCTTCTCAATATCTTCCGTTTAGAATCAGACAAGGTTCTGACATCCGTTTCGTCGTCTTCTCCAGCGAGTATAAATTGTACCTAAAACAATAGTTTAATCACGATAAACGTCAATAATACCCAATACAAAATTATTTTGCTGACTAGCTATGTCCATTATAAGTCGATATTATATACGATTAATCTCTACATTAGATTGATTGATTGATTGATTGTTGTTTAACGTCCAGCGAGCAATTTTTCAGCTATATTCAGGACGACTCTACATTAGAAAATGGATAGTAATCTGGATGGGTAAGTCATACTTAATCACATATAAACATGGGAGAACAATCTGGATGGGTAAGTCATATTTAATAACAGATAAACATGGGAGAACAATCTGGATGGGTAAGTCATACTTGATAGCAGATAAACATGGGAGACAATCTGGATGTAAGTCCTATTTAATAGCAGATAAACATGGGAGAACAATTTGGATGGGTAAGTCATATTTAATAATAGATAAACATGGGAGAACAGTATGGATGGGTAAGTCATATTTAATAACAGATAAACATGGGAGAACAATATGGATGGGTAAGTCATATTTAATAACAGATAAACATGGGAGAACAATCTGGATGAGCAAGTCATATTTAATAACAGTTAAACATGGGAGAACAATCTGGATGAATAAGTCATATTTAATAGCAGATAAACATGGGAGAACGATCTGGATGGGTATGTCATATTTAATAACAGATAAACATGGGAGAACGATCTGGATGGGTAAGTCATATTTAATAACAGATAAAAACGGGAGAACAATCTCGATGGACAAGTCATATTTAATAACATATAAACATGAGAGAACAATCTGGATGAGTAAGTCATATATAATAACAGATAAACATGGGAGAACAATCTGAATGGGAAAGTCATACTAAATACCATATAAACATGGGAGAACAATCTGGATGGATAAGTCATATTTAATAACAGATAAACATGGGAGAACAATATGGATGGGTAACTCATACTTAATAGCAGATAAACATGGGAGAACAAGCTGGAAATGCAAGTCATATTTAATAACAGATAAACATGGGAGAACAATCTAAATGGGAAAGTCATACTAAATAGCATATAAACATGGGAGAACAATCTGGATGGATAAGTCATATTTAATAACAGACAAACATGGGAGAACAATCTGAATGGGTAAGTCATATTTAATAACAGATAAACATGAGAGAACAATCTGGATGGGTAAGTCATACTTAATAGCAGATAAACATGGGAGAACAAGCTGGAAATGCAAGTCATATTTAATAACAGATAAACATGGGAGAACAACCTGAATGAGCAAGTCATATTTAATAACAGATAAACATAGCCATAGGAATACAATCTGAATGGGAGAACAATATGGATGGGTAAGTCATATTTAATAACAGATAAACATGGGAGAACAATATGGATGGGTAAGTCATATTTAATAACAGATAAACATGGGAGAACAATATGGATGTAAGTCATATTTAATAGCAGATAAACATTGGGGGAACAATCTGGATGAGCAAGTCATATTTAATAGCAGATAAACATGGGATAACAATCTGGATGAGTAAGTCATACATTATAGTAGATAAACATGGGATAACAATCTGGATGGGTAAGTCATATAAAATATACAGATGAACATGGGATAACAATCATATTTCATCAAATATAAAAATGGCTTAGCAATCCTCATGGGCAAATCATATTTAATAGAATATAAACATGGGATAATAATCCGGATGGATAAGTCATATTAAATAGAATATAAACATGGGATAGCAATCCGCATGGGCAAGTTATACTTAATAGAATATAAACATGGGATAACAATCCTCATGGACAAGTCAAACTTAATAGAATATGAACATGGGATAGCAATCCTCATGGGCAAGTCATATTTAATGGAATATAGACATGGGATAGCAATCCTCATGGGTAAGCCATACTTAATAGAATATAGACATGGGGTAGCAATCCTGATGGCCAAGTCATATTTAATAGAATATAAACATGGGAGAGCAATTCTCATGGACCAGTCAAATTTAATAGAATATAAAAATGGGATAGCAATCCTCATGGGCAAGTCATATTTAATAGAATACAAACATGGGATAGCAATCCACATAGGCAAGTCATATTTAATCGAATATAAACATGGGATAACAATCCTCATGAGCACGTCATACTTAATAGAATATAAACATGGGATTGCAATCCTCATGGCCAAGTCATTTTTAATAGCATATATACATGGGATAGCAATCCTCATGGACAAATCATATTTAATAGAATATAAACATGGGATAGCAATCCTCATGGTCAAGTCATATTTAATAGAATATAAATGTGGGATAGCAATCCTCATGGGCAAGTCATATTTAATAGAATATAAACATGGAATAGCAATCCACATGGGTAAGTCATATTTAATAGAATATAAACATGGGATAGCAATCCTAATGGGAAAGTCATATTCAATAGAATATAAACATGGGATAGTAATCCATATGGGCAAGTCATATTTAATAGAATATAAACATGAGATTACAATCCTCATGGACAAGTCATATTTAATAGAAATATAAACATGGGATAGCAATCCTCATGGCCAAGTCATATTTAATAGAAATATAAACATGGGATAGCAATCCTAATGGGAAAGTCATATTTAATAGAATATAAACATGGGATAGCAATCCTCATGGACAAGTCATATTCAATAGAATATAAACATGGGATAGCAATCCACATGGGCAAGTCATATTTAATATTAGATAAACATTTAATAACTATACTGATGGATAAAGCAATCATTGGAATATAAACACATATTCAAATTAAGTATGGGCAAGTTAAAGTTAATGGAAGACAGACTTTATCGCTGTATGATTGTAGTTCCTCTTTGACTACGTCTTGGTCGTGATGGCATGGTGGTTGGATTTACAACTACCTATGCAATCGGTGCCTATCACCACTGGTGTTGTTGGTTCGACTCCTGCTGAGGGCGAGGTGTAAAACATTATGTGATAAAGTTTGTCAGTGACTTGGGGCAGGTCGGTGGTTTTTTCGGGTCCTCCGGTTTACTCCACCAATAAAACCGACTGCCACGACATAGCTGACATATTGTTGAAAGTGACGTTAAACACCATAAAACCACCAACCAAAAATCAACAAAAGTGTAGTCAAAGTTATAGACATTTATTTTGTTCAACAAGTAAAAGAATCGTCAATATGCCCAGCTTTCCATATTTGGTATTTAATATATATTAGGTAAGTAATATGTTCTCCATTGTTGGGAATATTCATTAATGTACATATAAATAAGGTTTCTACCAAATATCATTGCACGAAAGCAGGAAAAAATATAATTTCGAAGCCCTTTTGTCTAATTTTATTCTTGTTCTTATTACCAACACTTTGGTTCTATTATTTACTTATAAGATTTGATGTTTCATGGATATCTTGTAATTTTTTGACGTCATCAATTATTGGTATTTTACCATTCTGTCTATGGTGATTGTGGCCACCTGCTATCATACCATATACTTTGTGAAGTAGTTCATTAGAAAGATTTTACACTTTCATCCGAAGAATTTGGCATACCTTCGAGTCTGTCCCTGCTCTTCTTCTCATACCAGTAACTACCACTATCTCATAAAAATATGTATCCTTCTTCTCGTTATCTGCTAGGGGAGTTAGTCCAAGCTATAAAAGAACAAATCAGAATTTAACATTGATATTTTGTTTATCTTCAACATTTTTAATCGACTACACATAGGTGTATGATTTTGAAATGTCACATTTATTTTACCTTTTCTATGTCCTTTTTATCTTGTCGTCTGGCCCATATAACTGCCACCAAGTAAGATTATGTGATGTTATGTTTATTTGACATTTTCTATGTTCTTTTTATCTCGTCGTCTTGCCAATATAACTGTCACCAAGTAAGATTATGTGATGTTATGTTAATTTGACCTTTTCTAGGTTCTTTTTATCTCGTCGTCTTGCCAATATAACTGTCACCAAGTAAGATTATGTGATGTTATGTTAATTTGACTTTTTCTATGTTCTTTTTATCTCGTCGTCTTGCCAATATAACTGCCACCAAGTAAGATTATGTGATGTTATGTTAATTTGACCTTTTCTATGTTCTTTTATCTCGTCGTCTTGCCAATATAACTGCCATCAAGTAAGATTATGTGATGTTATGTTAATTTGACCTTTTCTATGTTCTTTTTATCTCGTCGTCTTGCCAATATAACTGTCACCAAGTAAGATTATGTGATGTTATGTTAATTTGACCTTTTCTATGTTCTTTTTATCTCGTCGTCTTGCCAATATAACTGTCACCAAGTAAGATTATGTGATGTTATGTTAATTTGACCTTTTCTATGTTCTTTTTATCTTGTCGTCTTGCCAATATAACTGTCACCAAGTAAGATTATGTGAAATATGTTTATATTACTTTTTCTGTCATTTTTATCTTGTCGTCTCACCCATATAACTGCCACCAAGTACAATTATGTGATGTTATATTTATTTGATCTTTTCTATATCCTTTTTGTCTTGTCGTCTTGCCCATATAACTGTCACCAAGTAAGATTATGTGAAATATGTTTATATTACTTTTTCTGTCATTTTTATCTTGTCGTCTCACCCATATAACTGCCACCAAGTACAATTATGTGATGTTATATTTATTTGACCTTTTCTATATCCTTTTTGTCTTGTCGTCTGGCCCATATAACTGTCACCAAGTAAGATTATGTGAAATAAGTTTATATGACTTTTTCTATGTCATTTTTATCTTGTCGTCTCGCCCATATAACTGCCACCAAGTACGATTATGTGATGTTATATTTATTTTACCTTTTCTATGTCATTTTTATCTTGTCGTCTCGCCCATATAACTGCCACCAAGTAAGATTATGTGATGTTACATTTATTTTACCTCTCATATGTTTTTTTTTATCTTGTCGTCTCGCCCATATAACTGCCACCAAGTACGATTATGTGATGTTATGTTTATTTTACCTTTTCTATGTCCTTTTTATCTTGTCGTCTCGCCCATATAACTGTCACAAAGTAAAGCACAGAAATAACAATCATGGTTGTGTAGAGAGTAGGATTCTTCAAGAAGTCAGCATTGCTGAATACAAAGTTCCAGTCAATTGCGTTGGGTGCTACTACCCACCCACCAGCAAATGTTGTCAGATGAGTACAAAAACACTGTACATAGCTGGGATTGGTGCTTGGTCCAACCTATATATAACAGAAGCATTCTAAGACCAAATCAGAGTACAGAAATCCGAAGACATATTCGAGCAACACAAAAACAACACGGATGCAAAATGGAACAAAATGATGGTAGTAAGACAAGGAAAAAGATAAATAAACATTTCATTTTTAAAATCATATTACAACATGCACTAATGACTTAATAAAAGTTTGAATTTTTTTTAACCGTTCATATTAAACATCATTTAAATTTAAAGGTAGCTTTGTAGTAAATATATGTTGTTTCCTAACATAATCTTGTGGCATTGGAAATTGAAAAATCATGAGGCGTGGCATGCTTTGACAGGATATATATGTTAATTAAATATAGTATTCCGTTTTTGGAGCATATTGGAGTTAGTATTGCCTGAGGCTTTGCTCAATTGTTTTAGTTTTTGATGGTGGGTTTTCTCGTACCAACCGACAATCTCATTTGACTTAAGTACTTTGTATTCACCTTGATTATGGCGAAATGCACTTTGTTTATTGACTTATTTACTTAAAGAGGCTTGACCGAATTTCAAAAAGAAATACCAAGTTCTAAATGTTTTGCCTGATCATAGGTCATAGGTACATATGTTCTGGGCCGAAAAAAACCCAAATAATTAGCATAGGTCGCCGAAATAACATCTTTGCTAATTACCCATCTTTGTGTGGGGTGGCTATATGAGGTACTAACTTTGAATCTCTACAAATGATGCATTAACAGGTCTTCTGCAAATATCTTGCATAATCTCAAAAGACAAAGCAAATAGGAATACTCTGAAGTAATTTTGCAATACCTGAGATCAGAAAACTCTAAGTAAAAATTAGTAGATTTTCACCCTGGCCCAATATTTTGATTTGAATGCAGTCAAGTGGCATAGCAAGTATTAAAGAGAGATAACTCTTACAATAATTTACTGATTTTTATTAAAGTGTTCATAGGTTTTTTTAATAATTTGTTTTCTAGCCGTTACTCTTACTTTTCCATTACATTTTGCACTTAAAAGCATAGTTTTATGATGAAATACTCGCGACAGCCATGCGCGATAAAGATGCGCAGGAACAATACGACCCAACCTCATTAAGATGAGCAACTGAATGGTCGCCATCTTCATTATAGATAAATAGCGGTAATACGATTTGTGTTGTCTTACGTTACTTACATTACATCCATCTGTCTGCCATTTCTTGTTTATTTCACTGTAGTAAGGACAAGACGCTGATGTTGTAGTAATGGAATAGTTGGTAGTGAAGAAATTATCTCCCTTAGAAAATGATGTTGGTACCAGGTTATTGGTACGATATCTTTCATGTTCGTATGGTTGTACCTCACGCACACCAATGTACACTTTTCCTTTAAACCCATTGATAGCGTCGCTACTGACAAAGCAGGTGTTTGGTTTAGAACCATCAGCTACTATAGAAATTAGTATAAATAACGTCAATATTTATGAAGGATTGAACATATCTACGCTTATCAATTTGATTACACATAAGATCGTACAAGAAAATAAGGATACGAAATTAACGTAGAATAAATATATCACAATGAATAATGTAACCCAGTAACCGACTTCATGTTTTTTGGTTTGCTTGCTCACAAACACTTATAATAAGAGTTTGAAGATACCAAAGGGGTAACTAGAATTTGTAAATCGAAGAAGAACAAACAACACAATGGCCAAAGGAAAAAGGACAAAATGACAAATAATGATGTACAAAACACAACGGATGCCAATAATGGAGCTACGTGTGGGTTTGCTAAATACACAATCTTTGGCTTTCTGGTAATATTTTCTGGATCACTGTTTGTCTATTTGTATATTTATATTGGATGTCATGTTTCGATTTACAACTTCTGGTGATAAACTTTTATTTGCTTAAACAACTGTGAACGAAAACAGATATTTGCTGACATAATAATAATATTACTTCAAAAATCTGATGCAGTATAGAATATTGACGAAATAGACATGTAATTGGTGCTTCATGACTTTTGATATTAATATTGTTTTTAGATTATTTTTAGATCATCCTTTTTCTGCGATATTAGATGACATAGAACTAGTATAAGACCCTGCTTACATTGTCTTCTTGATATATCAGATAAGCCATACCTTCTACAACATAGAACTAGTATAACACCCTGCTTACATTGTCTTCTCGATATATCAGATAACCCATACCTTCTACAACATAGAACTAGTATAAGACCCTGCTTACATTGTCTTCTTGATATATCAGATAAGTCATACCTTCTACAGCATAGAGCTAGTATAAGACCGTGCTTACATTGTCTTCTTGATATATCAGATAAGCCATACCTTCTACAACATAGAACTAGTATATCACCCTGCTTACATTGTCTTCTTGATATATCATATAAGCCATACCTTCTACAACATAGAACTAGTATATCACCCTGCTTACATTGTCTTCTCGATATATCAGATAAGCCATACCTTCTACAACATAGAACTAGTATAAGACCCTGCTTACATTGTCTTCTCGATATATCAGATAAGCCATACCTTCTACAACATAGAACTAGTATAACACCCTGCTTACATTGTCTTCTTGATATATCAGATAACCCATACCTTCTACAACATAGAACTAGTATAACACCCTGCTTACATTGTCTTCTTGGTGTATCAGATAACCCATACCTTCTACAACATAAAACTAGTATATCACCCTGCTTACATTGTCTTCTTGGTGTATCAGATAACCCATACCTTCTACAACATAGAACTAGTATAAGACCCTGCTTACATTGTCTTCTTGATATATCAGATAAGCCATACCTTCTACAACATAAAACTAGTATATCACCCTGCTTACATTGTCTTCTTGGTGTATCAGATAACCCATACCTTCTACAACATAGAACTAGTATAAGACCCTGCTTACATTGTCTTCTTGATATATCAGATAAGCCATACCTTCTACAACATAAAACTAGTATATCACCCTGCTTACATTGTCTTCTTGGTGTATCAGATAAGCCATACCTTCTACAACATAGAACTAGTATAAGACCCTGCTTACATTGTCTTCTTGATATATCAGATAACCCATACCTTCTACAACATAGAACTAGTATACGACCCTGCTTACATTGTCTTCTTGATATATCAGATAACCCATACCTTCTACAACATAGAACTAGTATAAGACCCTGCTTACATTGTCTTCTTGATATATCAGATAAGTCATACCTTCTACAACATAGAGCTAGTATAAGACCCTGCTTACATTGTCTTCTTGATATATCAGATAACCCATACCTTCTACAACATAGAACTAGTATAAGACCCTGCTTACACTGTCTTCTTGATATATCAGATAACCCATACCTTCTACAACATAGAACTAGTATACGACCCTGCTTACATTGTCTTCTTGATATATCAGATAACCCATACCTTCTACAACATAGAACTAGTATAAGACCCTGCTTACATTGTCTTCTTGATATATCATATAAGTCATACCTTCTACAACATAGAACTAGTATAACACCCTGCTTACATTGTCTTCTTGATATATCAGATAACCCATACCTTCTACAACATAGAACTAGTATAAGACCCTGCTTACATTGTCTTCTTGATATATCAGATAACCCATACCTTCTACAACATAGAACTAGTATAAGACCCTGCTTACATTGTCTTCTTGATATATCAGATAAGCCATACCTTCTACAACATAGAACTAGTATAACACCCTGCTTACATTGTCTTCTTGATATATCAGATAACCCATACCTTCTACAACATAGAACTAGTATAACACCCTGCTTACATTGTCTTCTTGATATATCAGATAAGCCATACCTTCTACAACATAGAACTAGTATAAGACCCTGCTTACATTGTCTTCTTGATATATCAGATAAGTCATACCTTCTACAACATAGAGCTAGTATAAGACCCTGCTTACATTGTCTTCTTGATATATCAGATAACCCATACCTTCTACAACATAGAACTAGTATAAGACCCTGCTTACATTGTCTTCTTGATATATCAGATAAGTCATACCTTCTACAACATAGAGCTAGTATAAGACCCTGCTTACATTGTCTTCTTGATATATCAGATAACCCATACCTTCTACAACATAGAACTAGTATAACACCCTGCTTACATTGTCTTCTTGATATATCAGATAAGCCATACCTTCTACAACATAGAGCTAGTATAAGACCCTGCTTACATTGTCTTCTTGATATATCAGATAACCCATACCTTCTACAACATAGAACTAGTATAAGACCCTGCTTACATTGTCTTCTTGATATATCAGATAACCCATACCTTCTACAACATAGAACTAGTATAGCACCCTGCTTACATTGTCTTCTTGGTGTATCAGATAAGCCATACCTTCTACAACATAGAACTAGTATAAGACCTTACTTATATTGTCGTCTTGATATATCAGATAACCCATTCCTTCTACGACATAGAACTAGTATAACACCCTGCTTACATTGTCTTCTTGATGCATCAGATAAGTCATACGTTCTACGTATTTTGCATGCTGATATGATAATTAATATAATATACAAGATAATACATACCTGATGCTGCACCTTGGGTAGGCCCTATCAGACAGGAGAAATCAAATTCTCTGGAAGTTATGTTTGGAAAAGAACCAAGTCGAAGCACAACTAAAAACTGCTGGGACGTATCATCCATGTCAATCTGTATATGCAAAGATCCTCTGTCCAACTTTATATATGTGGTATGGTAGTAAAAATATTCCCAATCCCTATCTGGAATGTATGGGACTATATATTCGGATGTTGGTTTCGCCATTAGGCGATCAAGAGGTATCTGTAACTCAATAGGGGATGCAGCATTTGTAATATCAATGGTATTGCCAGAATCGTCGAAGAAATCAAGACTAATTGAACCACTGTATTTGGAAATTTGTGATGTTTGATCAGAATCTCGATGAGGTGCATATGTTGTGTAAGAACTCTGAAATTAAAAAAATGTAGATATGGTATATGTATTTAAGCTGAAAGAAATTTTGGTGGAAACGTCTCTTGCAAACTTATCTATTGTACATATGATAAATCAAGATGTAACTTAAAGGTTATGTTTGACACGATACAAATGTCTCCCGAAACACACATGGTCCATCTTGTGAAGAAGAAAAAACTTGAATTAATCTAATTTGAATGACAGGATATTCAAAAAGGGCAATAACTGCTTCGAAAATGATCTGACCAAACTGCCATTATAATATGTGACCTACATATTGTACATGTAATTAGATGCACAGTTTTTTAATAGATCACATATAAAATGTAGTAGCTACAAACTTCTTGATGAAATATTGTAATACAAAAAGGGCAATAACTCTCTCGTAAGTTGTGCGATCAAATTGCCTAATAATATACGAGTCTTCATACGGAAATATGTAACCATGCAAAGTTTTATCAAATCCTAATCAAAATGTAGGAGAGGTTGTGTGTATAATCTTGTGAAAAGGGGTAATTACCTTTTTCCTCTTCAAAAATAGTTCGATCAAACTTTCATAATGATATGTAATTCTCCATATACTAATAGGAAAGAGTGCAATTCTTTTTAGGAATTCCCATTTAAATGTAGGGGGTGGCACTACAAACTTGTGTGACGTACGGACAGATTTTGATTAACATAAAGGTAATGGATAAGGTCAAGGCGTATTGCGTGCAACCGGTCACTTACGAAAACTCCTAACAATCTGTTGGTTATTAGGAGCTTGTGTGAACTGTCTTTTACATGCAAAGAGTGGTGGATCTCGACATTATCGAAGTAATGATTTACATGGCTTTTGAGATCGAGTAGTGTGATTGATTTGTTCCGGAAAACCAATGAACTTCCCTTTCAGAAGTATCGTAACCAACAACTGGAAAATTAAATCATATTGCTATTCTACCATGACGTATATTACTTATTAAATAGTAGTATACAATAATACCTAAAGAAGACAAAGTGAACCGAAAAACACTTTTGACACATATAAATTACTGTATCCCGTATTTAGTCAATAGTGGCTTGTGTAATCATATAATAAATTGGAGTTTATAGACGTTAGACAATGTCTTAGCTATATCATAGTTGTCAGCATAATTTTTTTGTGAAAATCGAATCACATGTAGAAAACCGGATCACATGTAGCATAATTTTTGTGAAAATCGGATCACATGGAGAAAACGGATCACATGTAGAAAACCGGATCACATGTAGAAAACCGGATCACATGGAGAAAACCGGATCACATGTAGAAAACCGGATCACATGTAGAAAACTGGATCACATGGAGAAAACCGGATCACATGTAGAAAACGATTACCTGTAGAAATTCGGATCACATGTAGAAAACCGGATCACATGTAGAAAACCGGCCTTATAAACTTTATGATATATACAATGTATGCTGACTGCATTGGTATGATATTCAATCATCATACAAATTTGCCACGGACCCCCCCCATTTCGACAAGTCTTCTGTTACAACGTCATTCAACTTATATTTCAATCCATAAAATATTAAACAGCTCCCCCAAAAATAAACAAACTATTAATAAAACAGCCATATATTACTGTTTCAACATCAACACATATTGCTCTCATTAAATTTGCTTTAATTATCATTACTTTATATTTGCAATTATTAGATGTTTATGGTACTGTAAATAATTAGATGACAATGCTTTATATATTGTGTATCGTACTGTAAATAATTAGATGTAAATGTTTTATATACTGTGTATCTTACCTGTATCATAACTTTCTTACTCTTGTCACATGGGTAGGGCTCCATGTCACACCAGTTTGGTAGGTCTATCTTCGCTGTACCCATGTCTATAGTTTTGTTTGCCACTTGTCCAGCATTATTTTTTTCTATTTGGATGGTCATTTTAGGTGTAGATATTACTACCCGTTCTCCTGGTACTAATGTTTCATGAAGTACATTCCTAAGTATTTTCAAAATCTTCTTCATCGATGCATCAACTTGTGCAGACTGTAAAAAAAACCAAAACAAATGTAAATAAGTTTTGCATAGACAAATGTGAACTCTCGATAACACAAACTGGACAAAAAAAAATGAATAAATCTATTTCTCTATTAAAGATATATTACTTACAATGTACAGAGTAGCTGGTGGCTTCTAATGATAGTAGCATTTACCTGAGAAATGTTAGAAAGAAAGATCACACAAAGCATTTTTGGTTTGCTGTCATCTTTGTATGGGTTATTAATTAATTAATTAAGTTTTTCTTCATGCAAGATATCATGCTTCCTCTTGATAATTCCATCACCACAACAAAAATCATGCCCAACTTATTGATTCTCCAGAGAGGTCAGAGTTGTTTTTAATAATGAGGTGACAAAATAATAATTGTCTTAAACTTTAAGGGACACATTTATATTTAAAATACCGTTTGCTCCTGGAATCCCTCATTAGTATGCTGTAACAATAAATCCTTCCCATCCTTTAGGTCATGTATGTCATATGACATTGCTGAAAATATTAATCCAAATTAATTTTATGATCCATAAACATTGACATCTGAAATTGACCTATATAATTAAGTTGATATATAAACATCTATTTCACTAAATTTGGAGAGCTGTTTTATTAGTCGCTTCTCTGTCTTGTTGGTTGAAGTTGATAAATATATTAAGGTTTCCAAAAGGTAGTATGCACAATGTAGTTTGATATGCCACATTGTGAATACTCAGTTGCAATAGACAAAATGTACATTTCCGACTTTGATTCTAAAATTATACTTTTTAAATGAGTTATTTCCCTTTGAGGTGGGCAAACAAAAACTCCCCTTTCATGCAAAGCTCAATGAAAAAAACATGTTTTTTATTAGGTGCACCAAATAGCTTGTCAATTTTCTAACTGCTATATAAGAAGAGTTTGAAGATACCAAAGGAGTAATTAGAATCCACAAATCGAAGAAGAACAGACAACACAATGACCAAAAGGACAAACAAGGATCTACAAAACATACACATAAAACTGAAGATGGAGTAATGCGAACCCCACTAAAAACCGGTGGTGAACTCAAGGGTTCCGGAAGGATCATCAGTTCCTGCTCCACTAGTGGTTCCCGTCGTGTTAATCTAGTTACAGATATAATTCAGATTAAAATAATATCAGTTTCAATTAGGCAGGAATTAAAGGAAATAAAAGCATTTATTTTTTAATAGAATATGAATGGAATAATTGAATATATATTATAATATGTCCATCACCATGCCAGGTTGTTTTTCTTGACTAAATTCTTTATTAACAAATAGAGACAATCGGTTGGATTTGTTTTAAGATAATTATTGTGTTCTTGTAAATTACTGTTTTTTTTTGTTTTTTTTTTTTTTTTTACATATTTCATGTGTTTCTGCTTCGATGTAGGTAACATCAACTATTAGAGGGCTATCCTTACGTTTTTTATCAGATTCTAGATCTGTGTCATAGATGGCAAACGGTTCCACTTCCTCTTTATCTCCTGTTGTCGGATGTTTTTTATGTATATCTCCAGCCTAAATGAAATAACACAGTGCATAGACAGTTTGCATATCTGCTTTCATAAAGTTTTCAGTTACATTCACCATACAAAATGGAACACTACTGTTGTGAAACGTATGGATTTTGCTTTACTTAAACACTAATACAATATTAACATTTCATCAATAGTAAAACACTACAATCTTCATAACAATGTAAGAGATATACATTATTAAGTGTAATCGTAAAACAAAAGAAGCAAGGAGGAATTAATTGTTACAATTTTGTCATATTCAATAGACAAATCATAAAATTCTTCCATCTGTATTTTTAATCCACATATTATTACTGTATTCTTAAACCACATAATATGACTGTATTTTCAAACCACATAATATGACTGTATTTTTTATCCACATATTTGATCCACATATTATGACTGTATTTTTTATCCACATATTATGACTGTATTTTTGATCCACATATGACTGTATTTTTTATCCACATATTATGACTGTATTTTTTATCCACATATTATGACTGTACTTTTGATCCACATAGTATGACTATTTTTTATCCACATATAACTGTATTTTTGATCCACATATTATGACTGTATTTTTGATCCACACATATAATTGTATTTTTGATCCACACATTATGACTGTATTTTTAATCCACATACTATGACTGTATTTTTGATCCACATATTATGACTGTATTTTTGATCCGCATATTATGATTGGATGTCAAGAGGTGATTAGAAGAAGATAAGATAGTCAATAGGAAACATCGATCAATTGAAAAACCATATTAAACTGAGACTTCAAAGTATACGTTGCCCTATTATGTACATCATCCACTTGCTGTTACTCTGACACAGTGTTTTCAGTGATTAACACTGGGATAAATAGTGCATTGATTTCCTAAACCTTTCTAATACAGATATGAATCCAAACTTTTGTTACAGCTTCACAAATCCTATTTACAAACTTATTTGTTTACTTAACAATAATGGTAGATACATAATCTCTGTCGTATCTATAAATAGGGCTGAATTTCTAAAATATCCCATAAATATTTTCCTATAGAACTTTGGTAACTGGACATAATCGTTGGTCACCTCCGATTTTTACCAATATATTTCATGTATAACAACGTATACCGAAATAATTTGCTTGACCAATTTTTATGAAATTTGCGCTCATAGAGGAAAAATGTGTTGAAGTATGTAGTCATGCTCTTCATATACACATGTGTTGAAGGATGTAGTCATGCTCTTCATATAAACATGTGTTGAAGTATGTAGTCATGCTCTTCATATAAACATGTGTTGAAGTATGTAGTCATGCTCTTCATATAAACATGTGTTGAAGTATGTAGTCATGCTCTTCATATAAACATGTGTTGAAGGATGTAGTCATGCTCTTCATATAAACATGTGTTGAAGTATGTAGTCATGCTCTTCATATAAAAATGTGTTGAAGTATGTAGTCATGCTCTTCATATAAACATGTGTTGAAGTACGTAGTCATGCTCTTCATATAAACATGTGTTGAAGTATGTAGTCATGCTCTTCATATAAACATGTGTTGAAGTATGTAGTCATGCTCTTCATATAAAAATGTGTTGAAGTATGTAGTCATGCTCTTCATATAAACATGTGTTGAAGTATGTAGTCATGCTCTTCATATAAACATGTGTTGAAGTATGTAGTCATGCTCTTCATATAAAAATGTGTTGAAGTATGTAGTCATGCTCTTCATATAAACATGTGTTGAAGTATGTAGTCATGCTCTTCATATAAACATGTGTTGAAGTATGTAGTCATGCTCTTCATATAAACATGTGTTGAAGTATGTAGTCATGCTCTTCATATAAACATGTGTTGAAGTATGTAGTCATGCTCTTCATATAAACATATGTTGAAGTATGTAGTCATGCTCTTCATATAAACATGTGTTGAAGTATGTAGTCATGCTCTTCATATAAACATGTGTTGAAGTATGTAGTCATGCTCTTCATATAAACATGTGTTGAAGTATGTAGTCATGCTCTTCATATAAAATGTGTTGAAGTATGTAGTCATGCTCTTCATATAAAAATGTGTTGAAGTATGTAGTCATGCTCTTCATATAAGTCTTTGATTTATAGTTTTAATTTTTTCACGATTTAAAAACAATCTTGAATTCTTGAAGTTCATACATACTATGATTGTATATTAGTTTGTCACGTTCAAATTAACATTTGCCTTTAAATCGAGATTTTGCTTAAATATTAAATCATAAAATTAAACGACGATTATGAAGAAAAAACTTTAAAACAATTTGCGATTGTGAGGTTAAATTTCATCAAAATTGGCAGAGAAATGTGTTGTATATAATTGTTTGAAAATCGTGGTTTTTATATGAGATCAATACAGAAAAAATCGGAGGCGACAAACAATAATGTCTACTTATTGTAACCTTAAACAAGTTCAACAATAATGTGACTCATGAAAACCCATTGTTAATGGAATTTTATTCGTATCCAGTACTGAAATCTATAATAAAAGACTTACCTCTTGTACATTTGCTAAAGTTGATAATATCCCTCTACTTGCTTCCAAAATATCTTCTTTGCTACTAGTCTCAGATAGCTCGTCTAGCTTGTCGATCATATTTTTTGCCAAACTGGACGACTTTTCCTATTGAAAATTTGAAGAAGAAAAAACAGATTCTCAGCAATTGTCATAAACAACTAATGGCTATTGAGTATATACAACCTCCTGTATGTTTATATCAGGCACAATTATCATTTTTCATATATTTTAAATTGCTTTATCATACTCCATGTATAAGTTCAATCTCTTTATTGGCAAATGTTTAGTTTTTTTGTTTTTGTTTACACTGCTATCCTGTTCAGTGCCGAATGTCACCTGTTTCCTTATAGGTATCTATTGGTACTGGGGACAGTCACTCCACATCAGTTGTATGTTGGAATGCACGGACATATTAAATTGTCAAGCGCTTAATGAGACTGAATGTATGATGACCACCATTCATTATAAAGGGAAACAAATCACTCAGTTTAATAAATACATATGAAGCCAGTAATAAAAATCAAATAAACTAAGGGCCCGGGTGGCTCAATGAGTTAGGTTGTTGGATTACTTAACAACTCATACAAGCCTATCACAAATACGGCGTGAGTTAGTGTCCGGCTTTGTAAATAACAAAAAGGGTGTACTCGACTCGCAGCCGCAAGTGATAAAGTTTACCAGTTGTTTGCCCATGGTTGGTGGTTCTCTCCGGGTACTCCGGCTTCTTCCACCACTAAAACTGGTCGCCATGATATAGCTGAAATATTGCTTAAAGTGGCGTTAAACACAATAAATCAAATCAAATCAACCAAATAAACTATTATACAGCATCTGTCAGTTTGTAGATTCTAATGTAAACTAAATCAGTATATAGTTATTACCTGACAAGATCTGGCATAGTTTTCAGTATATAGTTATTACCTGACAAGATCTAGCATAGTTTTCAGTATATATTTATTACCTGACAAGATCTAGCATAGTTTTCAGTATATATTTATTACCTGACAAGATCTAGCATAGTTTTCAGTATATAGTTATTACCTGACAAGATCTAGCATAGTTTTCAGTATATAGTTATTACCTGACAAGATCTAGCACAGTTTTCAGTATATAGTTATTAACTGACAAGATCTAGCACAGTTTTCAGTATATAGTTATTACCTGACAAGATCTAGCATAGTTTTCAGTATATATTTATTACCTGACAAGATCTAGCATAGTTTTCAGTATATAGTTATTACCTGACAAGATCTAGCATAGTTTTCAGTATATAGTTATTACCTGACAAGATCTAGCATAGTTTTCAGTATATAGTTATTACCTGACAAGATCTAGCACAGTTTTCAGTATATAGTTATTACCTGACAAGATCTAGCATAGTTTTCAGTATATATTTATTACCTGACAAGATCTAGCATAGTTTTCAGTATATAGTTATTACCTGACAAGATCTAGCATAGTTTTCAGTATATAGTTATTACCTGACAAGATCTAGCATAGTTTTCAGTATATAGTTATTACCTGACAAGATCTAGCACAGTTTTCAGTATATAGTTATTACCTGACAAGATCTAGCATAGTTTTCAGTATATATTTATTACCTGACAAGATCTAGCACAGTTTTCAGTATATAGTTATTACCTGACAAGATCTAGCATAGTTTTCAGTATATAGTTATTACCTGACAAGATCTAGCATAGTTTTCAGTATATAGTTATTACCTGACAAGATCTAGCATAGTTTTCAGTATATAGTTATTACCTGACAAGATCTAGCATAGTTTTCAGTATATAGTTATTACCTGACAAGATCTAGCATAGTTTTCAGTATATATTTATTACCTGACAAGATCTAGCACAGTTTTCAGTATATAGTTATTACCTGACAAGATCTAGCACAGTTTTCAGTATATATTTATTACCAGACAAGATCTAGCACAGTTTTCAGTATATATTTATTACCTGACAAGATCTAGCATAGTTTTCAGTATATAGTTATTACCTGACAAGATCTAGCACAGTTTTCAGTATATAGTTATTACCTGACAAGATCTAGCATAGTTTTCAGTATATAGTTATTACCTGACAAGATCTAGCACAGTTTTCAGTATATAGTTATTACCTGACAAGATCTAGCATAGTTTTCAGTATATATTTATTACCTGACAAGATCTAGCACAGTTTTCAGTATATATTTATTACCTATCAAGATCTAGCATAGTTTTCAGTATATAGTTATTACCTGACAAGATCTAGCACAGTTTTCAGTATATTGAGTTAATTCCGCCATTGTGCTTCCAGTTAGAGCAATTGCACTAGTTGTTGCTATGGTACAGTTTTCTAAAGCACCAATTATCTGACTGGTAAACTAAGAATTATATAAAAATACCAAATGTAATGTAATACTTTTATTGTTCTTTTTCTATTTCCGAAAAAACAAGGTAATATGTATATATACAAACTTTGAAGCAAACAATTAGTTAATACTTTTTTAATAGTTATAGTGTCATAAGACCTCATATCTGTATTAAAAAGTGTTTGTTTGTTTGAAGATGCTTAACGCCACAATATTTCAGCTATATCATGGCGGTCAGTTTTATTGATGAAGGAAAACGGAGGACCCTGAGAAAACCATTGACCTGTCGCAAGTCACCGACAAACTTTATCATATAATGCTGTATGCCTCACCCTGATCGAGATTCGAACTCACAACATCAGTGGTGATAGGCACTGATTGCATAGGGAGTTGAAAATCCAACTACCATACGATCACCTCCACGACGACCCCTATTAAAAAGTGTGTAGAGGTCATAATGAGAATGTATTTAGAAGAAAATGTAGTTAGTCAAATATGTATGTTATGTTATTGATTCATGTATTAAGCTATTGTTATCTACCTCAGCACGAGCGTTTCTCTTTTCTTCGTATTCTGCCTTCTTCTGCTTCTTAACCTCTGGATCTATTGTTGTCTAAACCAATGATAAAATGAACAAAATTACCATACTGTAGGAACAATTCCAAAATCTGATATATTATATATAATTACTACATTTCCATTGAATGAAGAAAACAAACAATTGTAATGAATTGTTACATGGCTGTTCTGAATTATATATAACACAAGACCCTCCTTTCAAAATTGATATACTGTCATCAATATACTCTGTATATACGCACAGCACCTAAATGATGGCATACTTACGTGTGAGTACAACACCAGTATGGTGAAATACTTTGTATATACGTTCCACACCAGAATGAGGACATACTTTACATGTGCGTACAACACCAGTATGGTGAAATACTTTGCATATACGTTGCACACCAGAATGAGGACATACTTTACATGTGTGTGCAACACCAGTATGGTGAAATACTTTGTATATACGTTCCACATAAGAATGAGGGCAAACTTTACATGTGTGTGGAATACAAGTATGGTGATATACTTTGTATATACGTTCCACACCAGAATGAGGGCATACTTTACATGTGTGTGCAACACCAGTATGGTGAAATACTTTGCATATACGTTCCACACAAGAATGAGGACATACTTTACATGTGCGTACAACACCAGTATGGTGAAATACGTTGTATATACGTTCCACACCAGAATGAGGGCATACTTTACATGTGTGTGCAACACCAGTATGGTGAAATACTTTGTATATACGTTCCACACCAGAATGAGGACATACTTTACATGTGTGTGCAACACCAGTATGGTGAAATACTTTGTATATACGTTCCACATAAGAATGAGGGCATACTTTACATGTGTGTGCAACACCAGTATGGTGAAATACTTTGTATATACGTTCCACACCAGAATGAGGGCATACTTTACATGTGTGTACAACACCAGTATGATGAAACACTTTGTATATACGTTCCACACCAGAAAGAGGTTATACTTTACATGTGTGTGCAACACCAGTATGGTGAAATACTTTGTATATATGTTCCACACCAGAATGAGGGCAAACTTTACATGTGTGTGGAATACCAGAATAGTGAAATACTTTGTATATACGTTCCACACTAGAATGAGGACATACTTTACATGTGTGTGCAACACCAGTATGGTGGAATACTTTGTATATACGTTCCACACAAGAATGAGGGCATACTTTACATGTGTGTGCAACACCAGTATGGTGAAATACTTTGTATATGCGTTCCACACCAGAATGAGGATATACTTTACATGTGTGTGCAACACCAGTATGGTGAAATACTTTGTATATATGTTCCACACCAGAATGAGGACATACTTTACATGTGTGTGCAACACCAGTATGGTGAAATACTTTGTATATACGTTCCACATAAGAATGAGGGCATACTTTACATGTGTGTGCAACACCAGTATGGTGAAATACTTTGTATATACGTTCCACACCAGAATGAGGACATACTTTACATGTGCATACAACACCAGTATGGTGAAATACTTTGCATATGCGTTGCACACCAGAATGAGGACATACTTTACATGTGTGTGCAACACCAGTATGATGAAACACTTTGTATATACGTTCCACATCAGAAAGAGGTTATACTTTACATGTGTGTGCAACACCAGTATGGTGAAATACTTTGTATATATGTTCCACACCAGAATGAGGGCAAACTTTACATGTGTGTGGAATACCAGTATGGTGAAATACTTTGTATATACGTTCCACACCAGAATGAGGACATACTTTACATGTGTGTGCAACACCAGTATGGTGAAATACTTTGTATATGCGTTCCACACCAGAATGAGGATATACTTTACATGTGTGTGCAACACCAGTATGGTGAAATACTTTGTATATACGTTCCACACAAGAATGCGGGCATACTTTACATGTGTGTGTAACACCAGTATGGTAAAATACTTTGTATATACGTTCCACACAAGAATGAGGGCATACTTTACATGTGTGTGTAACACTAGTATGGTGTAATATTTTGTATATACGTTCCAAACACGAATGAGGACATACTTTACATGTGTGTGCAACACCACTATGGTGAAATACTTTGTACATACGTTCCACACAAGATTGAGGGCTTACCTTACATGCGTTTACAACACCAGTATAGTGAATACATTGTATATACGTACCACACCAGATTGGTGGCATACATTGCATCTTGGGAACACTAAAATGATGATATAGAGTGCATCTCTGTACAACACTAGAATGATGGCATATTTTGCATCTGTGTACAACACTAGAATGATGACATACTTTACATGTGCATGCAACATCATTTTTGTGACATACATGTACGCTCCAATACGTTGTCAATACCATTATAGTAGAACACACATGAAGTATAACACTGGTATCTATTGGATAAGACAGTCTAACTTACTGTATAAAATGCACTTGTTCTGTCAGTATAGTCTGGTCCAATACCAGTAGAGGTTTCTCTAGCAGCTATGTCTATGCCATCATATTCTATAAAAGTACATATAATCTGGTGAGAAGAGGAAACAAATCACACATTGTCTATGTAAAATATATCGGCAAATTATCACACAATATTGTTTAGTATTACCAACAACAATGCAACATTTTACAGAATGTAACCATTGGGAACGTAAATTGAAACAGAAAATAACCATGAGAAATGTAAGGTTTTACAGAATATAACCAGGAGAAATGTAAACTTATCTAGAATATAACCAGGAGAAATGTA
Organism: Bathymodiolus brooksi; assembly: GCA_963680875.1. Lineage (NCBI taxonomy): Eukaryota > Metazoa > Mollusca > Bivalvia > Mytilida > Modiolidae > Bathymodiolus > Bathymodiolus brooksi. The sequence goes on from OY804579.1 coordinate 64,787,680, forward strand.
AAGTTATATTGAATATAACCATAAATGATTTTTGTATTTTTTATTTTTGGTGTTTTAACGCCACTTTCAACAATATTTCAGCTATATCATGGCTTAGTGGTGGAGAAAGCCGGAGTACCCGGAGAGAACCATCAACCATGGGAAAGCAACTGGTAAACTTTATCACTTGCAGCTGCGAGTCGAGTGCACCCTTTTTTGTAATTTACAAAGCCTGGCGCAAACCCACGCCGTATTGGCGATAGGCTTGTATGAGTTGTTAGATCCAACGACCTAACTCATTGAGCCACCCGGGCCCCCCTCCATGAGAAATGTAAAGTTTTACAGAATATATATAACCAGGAGAAATGTAAACCTAAACAGAATGTATAACCAGGTGAAATGTAAAGTGTTACAGAATATAACCATGAGAAGTGTAAACGTATACAGAATATAACCCAGAAATAATAATTTTAGGAAAATAGCCAGGAGGTAATAGTTTTTCATGACGTATCTACATATTTAGCATTGATAACAATTATTGCCTCCGCACTGACATGGTTTTCTAGATATATTTTTACTTGAAGTTTACCATTCCTAAATAATGTAAATATTACTAAAGCTAATGACAATCTCCCACAGACTTTCAATTCTGTTGATTATGAGCGTACCTGATAAAGGTAATTCTGTTGATTATGAGAGTACCTGATAAAGGTAATTCTGTTGATTATGAGCGTACCTGATAAAGGTAATTCTGTTGATTATGAGCGTACCTGATAAAGGTAATTCTGTTGATTATGAGCGTACCTGATAAAGGTAATTCTGTTGATTATGAGCGTACCTGATAAAGGTAATTCTGTTGATTATGAGCGTACCTGATAAAGGTAATTCTGTTGATTATGAGCGTACCTGATAAAGGTAATTCTGTTGATTATGAGCGTACCTGATAAAGGTAATTCTGTTGATTATGAGCGTACCTGATAATGGTAATTCTGTTGATTATGAGCGTACCTGATAAAGGTAATTCTGTTGATTATGAGCGTACCTGATAAAGGTAATTCTGTTGATTATGAGCGTACCTGATAAAGGTAATTCTGTTGATTATGAGCGTACCTGATAAAGGTAATTCTGTTGATTATGAGCGTACCTGATAAAGGTAATTCTGTTGATTATGAGCGTACCTGATAAAGGTAATTCTGTTGATTATGAGCGTACCTGATAAAGGTAATTCTGTTGATTATGAGCGTACCTGATAAAGGTAATTCTGTTGATTATGAGCGTACCTGATAAAGGTAATTCTGTTGATTATGAGCGTACCTGATAAAGGTAATTCTGTTGATTATGAGCGTACCTGATAAAGGTAATTCTGTTGATTATGAGCGTACCTGATAAAGGTAATTCTGTTGATTATGAGCGTACCTGATAAAGGTAATTCTGTTGATTATGAGCATACCTGATAAAGGTAATTCTGTTGATTATGAGCGTACCTGATAAAGGTAATTCTGTTGATTATGAGCGTACCTGATAAAGGTAATTCTGTTGATTATGAGCGTACCTGATAAAGGTAATTCTGTTGATTATGAGCGTACCTGATAAAGGTAATTCTGTTGATTATGAGCGTACCTGATAAAGGTAATTCTGTTGATTATGAGCGTACCTGATAAAGGTAATTCTGTTGATTATGAGCGTACCTGATGAAGGTAATTCTGTTGATTATGAGCGTACCTGATAAAGGTAATTCTGTTGATTATGAGCGTACCTGATAAAGGTAATTCTGTTGATTATGAGCGTACCTGATAAAGGTAATTCCAGAAACACGTCATGCGCACTACATTAGATATCTACGTTTTTATTAGCATGTGAAAGTTTTTTATGAACTACTGAATTGTAAGAACGTTGTATTTTACTTGTTGTGTTTGTGTCTAAGAATTGTGGTGTCGTTTATAAACTTACGTGGACAAATTATTAACAATAATAATTTTTAAAAAAATAGATACAAATGATTAGTACATAAATACCAATAATATTGGTCTAAAATTCATGCACATTGTGTTACATTGACAAGTGTTGATATAAAATGTGACAAGTGGTCGATCTATACATGTATCATATATCTTGTGTAGTTTGTGTGTCGTGCAATGTATTAATTCAACATATTTTACATGCTTTTCTAAATATCAATGTACAATGCTGGGAAAATGTCAGACAGTGCCTTTTTTTAATTGGTTGATTTCCCCTTTTGATATTTTCAAAAAGTGTATGCTAAATTAAAACCTTAATATCATAATTACCGGTATGTCATATGGACGGCATAAAGGATAATACTTTCAAATAGCCCCACCTTCCATTTGGGAAAATATTTGCCTAATTCAAATAATTTTGATTAGGGACCGGTCATTATTTATCTCCGGGGGGTGGGGGGGGCACGGCAAGAGGTAAATTTGGAATGAGCAAAAATAACTGACTACATGTTTATTTTCTTTTTGTTACCACAAAACATTTATCAATTGATATTTTTAACTTACATTTTTGTTTATATCTTATTTATAAGTCCCATTTTCCTTCAATTCCATCCATTATTTTTTATTGTTAGTTTTTTATTTGTTTAAAACTCCTCATTAAATACTCAGATGATTGCTTTTATTTAATTTTGAAACAGGGGTTGTTTTTGTTAAAATGCATCAGTGGCTATGATACTTTATTTTAAGCATACAATACAAAACTGTTCTAATTTGTTTTATTTATATTTTTGTTGGGCAGCACATTTTGTTATTTTGTGATACATTTAATTTTAACAAGTTTCATAATCTAGTCAGAACTATTTAATTTATGTAAATGCAGTATTATACATATGAATTTATTACTACCAAGTCAGTTTTTGTATTCCTCTGGATTGAAATTTGAATGTTATTAAAGTGTTTCAGATTTGTTTTTAGCAATTAAATAGTTACCTTTAGGCCCTTACGTAGTGTTTAAAGTTAATTAGTATAAAAACGACTGCCATTTTATTAAGAGTATCAACTATGTGTGAACTTGGTCACGTGGTCCCCCTAAATTTATAAGGCGTATATTACATCGTATTTAATTCATCAGAATACTAATAAGGACTGTAATTTTGGAGCTTCTTAATATAAACATTATAGGGAAAAATGAGATGGAAACCCAGAGATTAATATATATGAAACAATTTGCCCTGATTTCCAAACAAAAACGTTATGAATATGGTATATCTGAAATTATTTCCAGCATTCCTATATAATACCTGAACTCATGCAATAACGTTTCGGTACATGCACCTTACCTCAGCTTGTATTGGCTTTATGACAACTAAAAATAACATCATTCATAACGATCTTCTGAAACATTAAAATATTCAATTAACACAATAAATATATATAAATAGTATCAAACAATCGCGTGTATTACAAACAAGCAAAATCATGCAATGCAAACCTATAGAATCGTTTTGACTGGCCATACTTATAAGGGTGCTGTATGCTAGGGCTAGATTGTTGATCTGGTTTACATTCCCTTCAGCGGCGATTTTGTCGAATGAGTTCGTAATATCTGCTTTCATTTGATTCAACATATCTGTAACATTTTCTATTGGGACCGGATTAACCTACAATTACACCAATGTACATGTAACAGTAATGTTATCGAAACATACCAGCTGTTAAAAAGGCAATTTGAAAGGCATATAATACAATGAAGGTGACTTTGGCATCAATAGTCTTAGCCAATTGCATTACATGATATCGTATTTAACCTAATATGCATGCTGACTTAAATTTAATCACTTAATCGTGGCTCACAGAAATTACACGTGTTTTATTCATGAATCAAATATTTATCCAGAGGCTCCAAGAAGCCTGTTATTGGTCATTCTGGTTGTCAATTTGAAAACGTCGGATGATTTGTTAAAGAAGTTCGAGTTCATATTTCAGCTTATTCCAGTTTAAAAATCAATCTATTTGTTTTTCATTTGAAGAAATATCTATTTTAGAAGTGGTAGTCATATTGAATAGGGGTTGAGCTATCACACATACATTTGATCATATCATATTAGAAAAAGAAAAAAATTCAAACTACTCATTGTCAAACAGCTGCAGTTTAGAGCTCATTGTGAATAAAAATAAGAAATGTCAAATATTTTCTTCAGTATACATCGGACATGTGCGATTGAAAATAAGGCGCTAATTTTGAAACTACTAATAGCCATGCAGTTTAAATTTGATCATATTTTGATTAAAAATAATAGGTATGTATGGTGGGGTCCATAATAATAGGTATGTATGGTGGGGTCCATAATAATAGGTATGTATGGTGGGGTCCTTAATAATAGGTATGTATGGTGGGGTCCATAATAATAGGTATGTATGGTGGGGTCCATAATAATAGGTATGTATGGTGGGGTCCATAATAATAGGGTATGTATGGTGGGGTCCATAATAATATGTATGTATGGTGGGGTCCATAATAATAGGTATGTATGGTGGGGTCCATAATAATAGGTATGTATGGTGGGGTCCATAATAATAGGTATGTATGGTGGGGTCCATGATAATAGGTATGTATGGTGGGGTCCATAATAATAGGTATGTATGGTGGGGTCCATGATAACAGGTATGTATGGTGGGGTCCATAATAATAGGTATGTATGGTGGGGTCCATAATAATAGGTATGTATGGTGGGGTCCATAATAATAGGTATGTATGGTGGGGTCCGTGTTGATCATCTTATTAATTTTCTGTGTTTTGTTGTGTTGTTGTCATTTGTTTGTCTTCGTCCTGTGTCTTGTGATTTTATAAAAACAAATTCACGATACGAGTGTTATCAATTTTTACTTCCTAAAAAATTCTGGCAAAAATTATAAAAACGTAGATTTCCAATTTAGCGTGCACGACGCTAAATAACCTTCATCAGGTATGTTCAACATCAAAAGATTGAAAATCCAAATAATTTTTATAATTTTTTGGGGGAAAAAACCCAAAGGGCCTAAGCAGGATAGCCAAAATCACCTTAGCATTAGAGAGAAGAATCATAGTCTTAATAATAATAACAGTATTTAGAAACTGTGTAATAAATATATCTAATAAGCCATGCTAGTGCTGAAACACAGACTACTGGGCGGATGATAACCCGGGGGATGAATAGTCAAGCAGGAGAGGTATCGGCACAGTGATAACAATAAAAACATAGAAATACAATTTAGCCCGTATACTTAGAGTGTCCACAGCATATCGAAAAAATCTTCACTCCGGTCTCACGTGGATGACCTAGTCTTTATACGTTGTTCAACATCTATACCTAACAAGAATATGACATATACTTTCTGACTTGCTAAGAAGAAAATGATGAGGACTTGGACCATACGTAATTACAATTTAGAGTAGGCATTAAATATCGGGTTCATTCTGAGGTATGAACAACTCTGATAAATTTGATACGTATTTCAGCTGTGTACAATGTATTCATTCTGTAAAGTTAATATTACCTGCACAGTTCCAAGTGATTCAACAGAAAAGGCTCCGAATTTATCTTTAATTCTAGTAAAACAGTTCATGTTATAATTGTCATAGTCTGGTCCTAACGGCATATTGCCACTGTACCAGTCTTCTAAACCAAAAGATATCTGTTTCAACACTGTATCGTCTTTGTATTCACCTACAATAGATATACAACATGTATATATTTATCCTACTTTGCAAATAAATTATGCAGCTTCCTCGGCTTCCATAATCATAGAATATGGCTTTGATAAAATAACCCCATTTAATGTATTCAGAATCAGAACCAGTCAAAGAGTGCATACATAAATATTAATATTACACCGAATTGAAGTTTCAGTACGAACTCGTCAATCGTCCTTGAATTTTTTACACATTTTACTCGTGTGTAAAAACATTTAGCTAAATTAGGTACAATAGCATTTAGATATCGATAAATCAGTGCCAGCTTCTTTATTTATAATACAAATTATTATATAATCAAGAGACTTAATTGCACAATATATGAATGGATTGAGTTTCTGTGCTGAGGGTATATGAATGGGGTGTGTTTTTCAAATCCCAATTGCACTTCCTTACTCACTTTAACAAAAGTGATCTTTATGGCTAAGCCCCATATAAACACTCAATTTCAGCTAGATAATTAATATGAAAAATAATCAGTTCCTAGCCTTAACTTCCATGTTCACACTGTATGAAGGGATGTCGTTATGTCCCTCCCACATGGGGTATTAATAAGCTAGATAACTGACCATAGTCCTGTTGTTTACTCAATTACAATCCCCTTTGTGATAGGTACAATTATATCACAATTGTTTTCTATTGTCTTCTAAAAGATAAATGTAAGTCTTTTGGATTAGCGTTCAGATTTTAAGCTAAAATGTTCAGGTCGTTCAGACAGAGATCATGAAGCTTATTCGTTCTCTTTGTTAATTAGTTTATGTACAAGCTCTACCAGGAAAATTGGTCAAAATATAATTTTTAATTTTTGCTTGGTTTTGTTTTTCATTTTTCATTTTTAATCACCATACTTTCAATTTCTGTAAATTTGCCATAACTTTGATTGTTTCAGGTCTCACTTCGTATTATCGTCTAATAAAAAAAGTCTTTAAAATATGTGTGCATTAAGTCATTTTAATGAACATATAAATACATACAATACGTTTGGTATTCCGTGATTCCATCACTGTCTGACCATCCACTACAATTGATGTCAAATGTAGTCTGTAGAACTGTGCCTATGTTCGGAGTGATCGAGCATGTACCTCCACTGGGTGGCACGTTGATTATAAAGGTTGTGTAGGCAGTTCCTGTGACTCCACTGCTTGTGGTAGCAGTAACTGAAACCTGGTACTTAGTGACATCGGGGTACCTTTTAAACAGAGCATCATGTATGGCAACGTTGATAGAATTAATACCTGAAAAGCAAGTAAATCAGTTTTGTTGTAACAAACAAACTGGACAATTCTCAATAGTTTTTTTCAACATTCATACATTCATAACCAGTAGTCTTGCAAAAATTGCCAGTGCAACAATTACTATACTAAATTTCAAACTAGTTGTTTAACAAAGCTATATATGTAGTGTTTTCTAGATAGCTATGGATATGTTCTATTTGTAGTTATCACAATCTCGTTCTTCTTTTTCCTCGTCACTTGATTTTTTTTAACGTAATACGGCGGGTGATATAAATGGGGCGGGACACTGCATACCCTTACATAGAACATATCTTAACGCACAGGGTTGCTAACAATCATCGCACGAAATGACACAGATCCCCATGTTATTATACCAAGCATGATAACAATGAAACTTTACCCAGCTCACTTCAAAGTATTATATATTTCTACTAATAATGGGCAGAAATGTCCCAAACTGAATTCAATTACTCATAGACTAACTTAATTAGTTTAAGAAAAATATGCTAATCATATAACATGTTTTTTTTTAAACCGTGGTTGTAGATTAGATAATAAACACGATTATACCATTTCTAAAGAAAAAGTTCTGTATACATACCACCTCATATATCTATCTGTTTGATTGTATAGTAAAATGACATTTAATGAGATTTGTGTGTAATTGAACATCAACGAAAATTTCTTAAACTAAAGAAAAAAAGAATTATCCAAATAAGAAACATGAGCAGTATCACAAAGCACACATAACATTTACATATAACAAATTTAGTTGGACGTACTAAAATGAAAACATAAAACGTCACACCGTCGACACAGTTTCAATATCCAATAAAAAAAATCGTAGAAAGAGGAAAAATCGATACACTCAAAACACAAATACATGACCGCTCACTTTCCTGGCTTTATACAGCCACTTGAATAAAAAGTGGCGGGGTTAAGCTAGTTTTATGGACCCAATTCTCCCTTCTCAATGTGAAATGATGCGATCATATAGGTGTTTTTCACATGAGAGTAAAATGCCAACCTATAACCGAGTGAACAGCGTATTATGAAAAACGCTATTATCTTGAACATTATACATAATGTATTAATCTTCGTGACACAGAAGTGAATATGTATAATATCAGTTGCATTAAAGAGAGCTGATGGCCTTAACCATCATCTAAATATTAATTAGTATACAAGGCAATCGTAAGACAAAATAGTGAAACAATAGTCAATCTTGAACCAAAATCTAATTGCCAATACCATCTTTCGTCATCTGGATGCAATTCACAGAATACTTTACAACAAGGTGTTGACATCTTCTGATAAAAACTTTTTGAAAGACAAGATGAGACTATTCTTTTAGAAATCATTGATTTTAAATGTTTAGTACTCAGAATGCGGTGACAATATATAAAGTCTGAAAATAAACTACAAGCTCTAGCGAAGAGTATGAGTTGTGAAATAAAAACTCCACATACGAGAACAGTTTGCATATTACTATCAAGGTGTACCACATTTATAATGGAAAAATTGAAGTCGTTTCTTTTGTAATTAAGTCTGGTAGAAAGTAGGCCGTTGGTGTCAAATGTTAGACAAATGTCAAGAAATCAGTCAGATAAAGCTGTTTTAGTTGTTTCTTTTGTCTCAAGTTCTTTGAGTGTATAGTAATGGAATCTATTTAGCAAAGGTTGCATTATTAATTGACAAAACATCATCAATATATCTGCCTTAGCATCTGTAAATCTTTTGTTTTTCATAGGGTTTCGTGTACAATCTGCCCCATAGAAGTAAAGGAAGATAAGGAGAGGGGCACAGTTTGTTCCTATAGAGATTCCGATGATTTGTTGAAAAATGTGCCCCTGAGCTCGACAAATTATATGTTATGGATAAGGAACTCCAACATACTGGTGAATTCATTTTCTGTGTAGCACTTTTGGCTTTTGTTTCGTAGTCATCCACATTTAGTATCTATACACATTTGATTGATGTTACTGCGTGAATAGACTTTGTCACAGTATGACTGTAGTCCCTCTTTGACTGCAGATACTTTTTTGTCATAGTTAAAGAAAATTCCATTGTTGATCAAGTAGAAGTACCGGCAATATACCTTTCTTTATATTGATTCTTGTGAAGTTTTGGTATCCAATATAAAGTAGGTAAGTCATCATATTCCTCATTAATCGGAATATTCATTGATGACATGAATAACTTGTGATTTGCCAAAATGTCTTCTTTGTCAAAACTAGTATTTTTGTAAGTTTTGAAAAAAAAGTTCTTTGATTAGACTTCTATAGAGATAGGCTCACAAACAAAAACAAGGTTATTGGAAACTTTGTACGCATGTACAATAAAATGCCTGTCATGAAGAAAAGACAAACTTTCGCTTGTCTTTTTATGATTAAATACTGATTTAAGACGAGCATTCACACACTATTTCAACTTAAGAATTCGACGGCAAGTTTTGGTACTCAGTTTGTCATATAATAAATAGGACAGGGACGAAAAAAACCAATGCTCTGTTCATCTTTATCTCCAGCTTTTTGTAGAAGGGGTCGTGTCATATTTATGTCATTTGTGTTTATTTGCGTACAGTGGTGTCCAACGCGTCTTAACTATATAAGTAACATGGCGCGTGTCTCATACGAGACAGACATTGTTTACCCATCCAGAACACATGTATTCACTTCGGTGTTTGGTGGGGTCCGTGTTGCTAATCGTTTTAGCTTTATGTGTTGTGTTGTCGTTTTGTGTTTTGTTTGTTTTCGTCTTGTGTCTTGTGCCCAATGTTGCCAGTGTCTGTGGATTGTCCATTATTGTTTACCTCTTCGGGTTTCTCTAACGTTCATGTAGTAACATAAAAAGCTCGATTTATCAGAAACAAGTACATTGTTAAAATGCATTTGCTTTGTAAAAAGAAATTTAAACAATGGTGATCGGCAATTTCACCACCAACAACCACAACAGCACGAAGCATACACCATATTCATCCTACGTGTACAAGGATTGACGAAATGACGTCATATTGTAAGAAAAGTTGGAATATACCAAATGGGTATTCAATTTACCTAGAACATTGGTTAAATCTTTTGACAGATTTTTCCCCCATTCCGCAAAATCGACTTCAAGCGTGACGCAAGTGCACAATGACGCTGTGTCAAGTTTTTTGATAACATTTTTACAGGTATGAATATCTTGAATCTCATTATTTTGCAGAGCTATTCATACTCAACAACTATACAATTTCCACAACTATTCTACATTTACAACATATAAACTGCTAGCATAAATCTGGCAACAGTCGGACTTGTTCCGACATTTGTAGCTAAGAAAACGCATGTAAGTTATGAAGCTATGATATGCTCTATGCTATGCTATGCTATGCTATTCTATGCAGGGTGTTGGCTCTATTTAAATATGGCTGACCACTATTCTAAATACCGGGTAATAGAACATGTCCTGAATCTTACCATATACTCCTGCAATGGTAAAGCGCTCATAGATATTCAAGCATGCGCAGTGCAGCAATGAAATAAAAAGAATTAGACAGTTGATAAGTAATGAAATTTTGGCAATTGTTAAATATAAGTAATATCAATTTCAGAATGATCAGGTATTTTGGATTTCTGAAGAGAAATGTGGCAGTGGAAAATTAACTCTGCATTACTTGTAAATAACGATTAAAATAAATCAAGAAAATATCATAATAGTATCATATGATCATGTTAGGGTATTCAAAGTGAAAATATATATTGAATTATCTTTTTTACCGTCAGAATAGCTGGCGAGTTCATTAACATTTTTCCACGTCCATTGATAGTCTGCTGTATATATCTTCCATTCATACACAGTATTGCCATCACAACCAAACGAACAGTCTCCTAGCAGTCCAAGTCGAACAGACGGAGAAATTACCAATCCATCGGGTGATGTAAGGCACAACTTTTCACTTGAACATCTGACAAAACAACAAAAAGACAACAATTATTGAAACGCATTACTCATTGTTGAGCCATGTGTTTTAATAACTTAAAATACAAATTATCAAAGCTCTGTAGATATATGTCTGGTCGATAAATGTCTGTTGGTACATTATACGTATATTATTGTTATTTTTGGTGGTACATTATACGTAATTATTGTTATTTTTGTGGTACATTATACGTATATTATTGTTATTTTTGTGGTACATTATACGTATATTATTGTTATTTTTGGTGGTACATTATACCTGTCTTATTGTTATTTTTGGTGGTACATTATACCTATCTTATTGTTATTTTGTGGTACATTATACGTATATTATTGTTATTTTTGTGGTACATTATACGTATATTATTGTTATTTTTGGTGGTACATTATACCTTTCTTATTGTTATTTTTGGTGGTACATTATACCTTTCTTATTGTTATTTTTGTGGTACATTATGCGTATATTATTGTTATTTCTTGTTGTACATTATACCTATCTGATTGTTATTTTTGGTGGTACATTATACGTAATTATTGTTATTTTTGTGGTACATTATACATATATTATTGTTATTTTTGTGGTACATTATACGTATATTATTGTTATTTTTGTGGTACATTATACGTATCTTATTGTTATTTTTGTGGTACATTATACCTATCTTATTGTTATTTTTGCAGTACATTATACGTATATTATTGTTATTTTTGGTGGTACATTATACGTATATTATTGGGTTTTTTTTGTGGTACATTATACCTGTCTTATTGTTATTTTTGTGGTACATTATACCTATCTTATTGTTATTTTTGTGGTACATTATACGTATATTATTGTTATTTTTCTGGTACATTATACCCGTCTTATTGTTATTTTTGTGGTACATTATACCTATCTTATTGTTATTTTTGTGGTACATTATACGTATATTATTGTTATTTTTGTGGTACATTATACCCGTCTTATTGTTATTTTTGTGGTACATTATACCTATCTTATTGTTATTTTTGTGGTACATTATACGTATATTATTGTTATTTCTTGTGGTACATTATGCGTATCATATGGTTATTTCAGGTGATATATCATTAGTATCTTATTGTTATTTCTGTTGGTACATTATACGTATCTTATTGTTATTCCTAGTGGTACATTATACGTAGCTTATTGATATTTCTAGTTGTACATTATACGTAGCTTATTGTTTTTTCTGTTGGTACATTATACGTAACTTATTGATATTTCTAGTTGTACATTATACGTATCTTATTGTTATTCCTAGTTGTACATTATACGTAACTTATTGTTATTTCTTGTGGTACATTATACGTAACTTATTGTTATTTCTGGTTGTACATTATACGTATATTATTGTTATTTCTTGTGGTACATTATACGTATATTATTGTTATTTCTTGTGGTACATTATACGTAACTTATTGTTATTTCTTGTGGTACATTATACGTATATTATTGATATTTCTTGTGGTACATTATACGTATCTTATTGTTATTTCTTGTGGTACATTATACGTATCTTATTGTTATTTCTTGTGGTACATTATACGTAACTTATTGTTATTTCTGGTGGTACATTATACGTATTTTATTGTTATTTCTTCTGGTACATTATACGTAATTATTGTTATTTTTGTGGTACATTATACGTAACTTATTGTTATTTCTTGTGGTACATTATACGTATATTATTGATATTTCTTGTGGTACATTATACGTATCTTATTGTTATTTCTTGTGGTACATTATACGTATCTTATTGTTATTTCTTGTGGTACATTATACCTTTCTTATTGTTATTTTTGGTGGTACATTATACCTTTCTTATTGTTATTTTTGTGGTACATTATGCGTATATTATTGTTATTTCTTGTTGTACATTATACCTATCTGATTGTTATTTTTGGTGGTACATTATACGTAATTATTGTTATTTTTGTGGTACATTATACGTATATTATTGTTATTTTTGTGGTACATTATACGTATATTATTGTTATTTTTGTGGTACATTATACCTATCTTATTGTTATTTTTGTGGTACATTATACCTATCTTATTGTTATTTTTGTGGTACATTATACCTATCTTATTGTTATTTTTGTGGTACATTATACGTATATTATTGTTATTTTTCTGGTACATTATACCCGTCTTATTGTTATTTTTGTGGTACATTATACCTATCTTATTGTTATTTTTGTGGTACATTATACGTAATTATTGTTATTTTTGTGGTACATTATACGTATATTATTGTTATTTTTGTGGTACATTATACGTATATTATTGTTATTTTTGTGGTACATTATACCTATCTTATTGTTATTTTTGTGGTACATTATACCTATCTTATTGTTATTTTTGCAGTACATTATACGTATATTATTGTTATTTTTGGTGGTACATTATACGTATATTATTGGGTTTTTTTGTGGTACATTATACCTGTCTTATTGTTATTTTTGTGGTACATTATACCTATCTTATTGTTATTTTTGTGGTACATTATACGTATATTATTGTTATTTTTCTGGTACATTATACCCGTCTTATTGTTATTTTTGTGGTACATTATACCTATCTTATTGTTATTTTTGTGGTACATTATACGTATATTATTGTTATTTTTGTGGTACATTATACCCGTCTTATTGTTATTTTTGTGGTACATTATACCTATCTTATTGTTATTTTTGTGGTACATTATACGTATATTATTGTTATTTTTCTGGTACATTATACCCATCTTATTGTTATTTTTGTGGTACATTATACCTATCTTATTGTTATTTTTGTGGTACATTATACGTATATTATTGTTATTTTTGTGGTACATTATACCCGTCTTATTGTTATTTTTGTGGTACATTATACCTATCTTATTGTTATTTTTGTGGTACATTATACGTATATTATTGTTATTTCTTGTGGTACATTATGCGTATCATATGGTTATTTCAGGTGATATATCATTAGTATCTTATTGTTATTTCTGTTGGTACATTATACGTATCTTATTGTTATTCCTAGTGGTACATTATACGTAGCTTATTGATATTTCTAGTTGTACATTATACGTAGCTTATTGTTTTTTCTGTTGGTACATTATACGTAACTTATTGATATTTCTAGTTGTACATTATACGTATCTTATTGTTATTCCTAGTTGTACATTATACGTAACTTATTGTTATTTCTTGTGGTACATTATACGTAACTTATTGTTATTTCTGGTTGTACATTATACGTATATTATTGTTATTTCTTGTGGTACATTATACGTATATTATTGTTATTTCTTGTGGTACATTATACGTAACTTATTGTTATTTCTTGTGGTACATTATACGTATATTATTGATATTTCTTGTGGTACATTATACGTATCTTATTGTTATTTCTTGTGGTACATTATACGTATCTTATTGTTATTTCTTGTGGTACATTATACGTAACTTATTGTTATTTCTGGTGGTACATTATACGTATTTTATTGTTATTTCTTCTGGTACATTATACGTAATTATTGTTATTTTTGTGGTACATTATACGTAACTTATTGTTATTTCTTGTGGTACATTATACGTATATTATTGATATTTCTTGTGGTACATTATACGTATCTTATTGTTATTTCTTGTGGTACATTATACGTATCTTATTGTTATTTCTTGTGGTACATTATACCTTTCTTATTGTTATTTTTGGTGGTACATTATACCTTTCTTATTGTTATTTTTGTGGTACATTATGCGTATATTATTGTTATTTCTTGTTGTACATTATACCTATCTGATTGTTATTTTTGGTGGTACATTATACGTAATTATTGTTATTTTTGTGGTACATTATACCTATCTTATTGTTATTTTTGTGGTACATTATACCTATCTTATTGTTATTTTTGCAGTACATTATACGTATATTATTGTTATTTTTGGTGGTACATTATACGTATATTATTGGTTTTTTTTGTGGTACATTATACCTGTCTTATTGTTATTTTTGTGGTACATTATACCTATCTTATTGTTATTTTTGTGGTACATTATACGTATATTATTGTTATTTTTCTGGTACATTATACCCGTCTTATTGTTATTTTTGTGGTACATTATACCTATCTTATTGTTATTTTTGTGGTACATTATACGTATATTATTGTTATTTTTGTGGTACATTATACCCGTCTTATTGTTATTTTTGTGGTACATTATACCTATCTTATTGTTATTTTTGTGGTACATTATACGTATATTATTGTTATTTCTTTTGGTACATTATGCGTATCATATGGTTATTTCAGGTGATATATCATTAGTATCTTATTGTTATTTCTGTTGGTACATTATACGTATCTTATTGTTATTCCTAGTGGTACATTATACATAGCTTATTGATATTTCTAGTTGTACATTATACGTAGCTTATTGTTTTTTCTGTTGGTACATTATACGTAACTTATTGATATTTCTAGTTGTACATTATACGTATCTTATTGTTATTCCTAGTTGTACATTATACGTAACTTATTGTTATTTCTTGTGGTACATTATACGTAACTTATTGTTATTTCTGGTTGTACATTATACGTATATTATTGTTATTTCTTGTGGTACATTATACGTATATTATTGTTATTTCTTGTGGTACATTATACGTAACTTATTGTTATTTCTTGTGGTACATTATACGTATATTATTGATATTTCTTGTGGTACATTATACGTATCTTATTGTTATTTCTTGTGGTACATTATACGTATCTTATTGTTATTTCTTGTGGTACATTATACGTAACTTATTGTTATTTCTGGTGGTACATTATACGTATTTTATTGTTATTTCTTCTGGTACATTATACGTAATTATTGTTATTTTTGTGGTACATTATACGTATATTATTGTTATTTTTGTGGTACATTATACGTATATTATTGTTATTTTTGGTGGTACATTATACCTGTCTTATTGTTATTTTGTGGTACATTATACGTATATTATTGTTATTTTTGTGGTACATTATACGTATATTATTGTTATTTTTGGTGGTACATTATACCTTTCTTATTGTTATTTTTGGTGGTACATTATACCTTTCTTATTGTTATTTTTGTGGTACATTATACGTATATTATTGTTATTTCTTTTTGTACATTATACCTATCTGATTGTTATTTTTGGTGGTACATTATACGTAATTATTGTTATTTTTGTGGTACATTATACGTATATTATTGTTATTTTTGTGGTACATTATACGTATATTATTGTTATTTTTGGTGGTACATTATACGTATATTATTGGGTTTTTTTTAGGTACATTATACCTGTCTTATTGTTATTTTTGTGGTACATTATACCTATCTTATTGTTATTTTTGTGGTACATTATACGTATATTATTGTTATTTTTCTGGTACATTATACCCGTCTTATTGTTATTTTTGTGGTACATTATACCTATCTTATTGTTATTTTTGTGGTACATTATACGTATATTATTGTTACTTTTGTGGTACATTATACCCGTCTTATTGTTATTTTTGTGGTACATTATACCTATCTTATTGTTATTTTTGTGGTACATTATACGTATATTATTGTTATTTCTTGTGGTACATTATGCGTATCATATGGTTATTTCAGGTGATATATCATTAGTATCTTATTGTTATTTCTGTTGGTACATTATACGTATCTTATTGTTATTCCTAGTGGTACATTATACGTAGCTTATTGATATTTCTAGTTGTACATTATACGTAACTTATTGATATTTCTAGTTGTACATTATACGTATCTTATTGTTATTCCTAGTTGTACATTATACGTAACTTATTGTTATTTCTTGTGGTACATTATACGTAACTTATTGTTATTTCTGGTTGTACATTATACGTATATTATTGTTATTTCTTGTGGTACATTATACGTATATTATTGTTATTTCTTGTGGTACATTATACGTAACTTATTGTTATTTCTTGTGGTACATTATACGTATATTATTGATATTTCTTGTGGTACATTATACGTATATTATTGTTATTTCTTGTGGTACATTATACGTATATTATTGTTATTTCTTGTGGTACATTATGCGTATCATATGGTTATTTCAGGTGATATATCATTAGTATCTTATTGTTATTGCTGTTGGTACATTATACGTATCTTATTGTTATTCCTAGTGGTACATTATACGTAGCTTATTGATATTTCTAGTTGTACATTATACGTAACTTATTGATATTTCTAGTTGTACATTATATGTATCTTATTGTTATTCCTAGTTGTACATTATACGTAACTTATTGTTATTTCTTGTGGTACATTATACGTAACTTATTGTTATTTCTGGTTGTACATTATACGTATATTATTGTTATTTCTTGTGGTACATTATACGTATATTATTGTTATTTCTTGTGGTACATTATACGTAACTTATTGTTATTTCTTGTGGTACATTATACGTATATTATTGATATTTCTTGTGGTACATTATACGTATCTTATTGTTATTTCTTGTGGTACATTATACGTATCTTATTGTTATTTCTTGTGGTACATTATACGTAACTTATTGTTATTTCTGGTTGTACATTATACGTATATTATTGTTATTTCTTGTGGTACATTATACGTATATTATTGTTATTTCTTGTGGTACATTATACGTATATTATTGTTATTTCTGGTTGTACATTATACGTATATTATTGTTATTTCTTGTGGTACATTATACGTATCTTATTGTTATTTCTTGTGGTACATTATATGTAACTTATTGTTATTTCTGGTGGTACATTATACGTATTTTATTGTTATTTCTTCTGGTACATTATACGTATCTTATTGATATTTCTAGTTGTACATTATACATATCTTATTGTTATTTGTATTGGTATTACATATGTGTTTAATTGTTATTTTCAGTGATATATCATACGTATATAGTTACATGTTTGATGTGGTATATCATACATGCATACATTATGTTTTTGGTGGTATTCCATACCTATAGCTACCTAATTCATTGGTATTACATACGTACCAAATTGAAATTTTGTAGTATATTTTACCGCCTTATTGATATTTCTAGTTATACACCAAACGCACCTAATTGATATTTTTGAATAGTTGCTTTACGTACCTTATTGATATTTCTGGTGGTACACCATCAACAATTGTGACATAAGCAGCCATTTCTACAATGTCGTGACCAGCTTTGAAAACCTGAACTTTAAATTCGTATGTCTTATTGACCTTCATATTTCCAGTGTCAAATGTCAATGATCCCGAGGTGATATTGATACGTCCTGGTCCTTGTTTGAAGCAACCGCCATTATCAACAACACTGGGGAGCAGGGCTGTTGTATATGGATATATTACCGCATCAATTGTCGGCCATGTTTCCTCAATTTCCCGACAAAACCATGTGAAATTCACGAAAGTCTGGAATTGGTATAGTTGAATGTATTAGTAAGATTCACAATTTAAATTCTTGATTCAAATTACATCTAAGATTATTGCCTATGGTTTAGCTCCATCAAATGTCTTAATTTAACTTTGGGTGATCATTTAGCTTATTTCACCTAGCTATAGCTTTGCAATATTTATTCTTGAATTTATTTATCAAATATGACACCCTTTACAGTTGTATCCCATAAAACAGGTTATCATTTACTGTGGAATTCATCGATAAAATAAAATACCATTTACAGTAGAAATCTTCCATAAAATAAGATACTATTTACAATGGAAATCTTCCATGAAATAAGATACCATTTACAGTGGAAATCTTCCATGAAATAAGATGCCATTTACAGTGGAAATCTTCCATGAAATAAGATACCATTTACAGTAGAAATCTTCCATAAAATAAGATACAATTTACAGTGGAAATCTTCCATAAAATAAGATACAATTCACAGTGGAAATCTTCCATAAAATAAGATACAATTTACAGTGGAAATCTTCCATGAAATAAGATACAATTTACAGTAGAAATCTTCCATAAAATAAGATACAATTTGCGGTGGAAATCTTCCATAAAATAGAATACAATTTACAGTGGAAATCTTCCATGAAATAAGATACCATTTACAGTAGAAATCTTCCATAAAATAAGATACTATTTGCGGTGGAAATCTTCCATAAAATAGAATACAATTTACAGTGGAATTCGTCCTGAAATAAGATATCATTTACTGTGGCATCCCATTTTGTTGTTTATTGATAACATCAATATCAGGATATGTCGTATAGAAAACTATGGCAAGAAAACGTAGATATAATCTAACAATAAAATATGAAACAGATGTCAACCATTAAAACTTTAACTACAACAAATGACATGTGTTTATCTGATTTACCTGTGGACTGCCAGCTGGAACATCTGGATCATAAGTATTTGATTCTGGGTCGATTTTTAGCATTCTGTTAATGCCTCTCTGAATCTTGGTCATACCACCAGGAAATATATTGCCAACTAACGTTGATGGTATCACTCTGATATACGTGTATGCAGCCGACGTAAAGGTTTCGTTATTTGTAAATGCGTCTGCTTTCATTTCCAAAACATACGATACTTTATATAAACCGACGTTTAGAAAAAATGCAGGGAGATCTAGTTCTGCATTAAATCTCGAACTTATTGTAGAAATATCAATAGATGAAGACTCCGTACCATAATCTGGATCGACGGATTCTACTGTCCATTGTTTGATATTTTCCAAAATAGAACCACAATTGATAGTTGTACTTCCGATTACATGAACTGGAGATTTTCTTTCTACTTCCGTTGGTTCCCAGAACACAACAGTTTTGTACTTGATATTTATTGTAGGCTGAGAACAATCTACAGTTGATACAACATGTGATAAAGATGTATTTGATGTCGAATATTCATTGAAGGCTGTGATTCTCACTTCATATGTGTTCATACTTGAATATGTATGATTAACCTGGAAATCGTTGCCAGTAAATGTGGCTTTATACGTTGATGATCCGGAATACTGACTCCTGGAACATGTTGCAGAATCACCATACATTTCAGCACTACCGTCACCATAGTCAATATTTACACAAGTAGAAGTCCCTGCCTCTTTAAATGTTATATCGAAAACTTTCGGTTGGTTTTCAGTTGTTGGCTTTCCATTTTCTGTTACTGCCACATTTCTAACAGCTTTCATTATTTTTATAGTAGTAGATACAGATTGTGTATATATAGGATTGTTAGCAGTGATTTCTATGTTGTAAGTTCCGGTCTAAAATGAATGAAGACATGTGGTAGGTAGAACAATGTTAGAAACAAATTACAAACGGCAAAATATATGATATATTGATATTGGTTAACATTGTTAAGCACAAGCAGCAAGTGGATATATTTCACGAACAGTAAGTGTATATGCTTAACGTGCAGTAAGTGTATATATTTAACATGCAGTAAGTGTATATGTTTCACTAGCGGTAAGTGTATATGTTTAACGAGAAGTAAGTGTATATGTTTCCCGAGCGGTAAGTGTATATATTTAACGAGAAGTAAGTGCATATATTAAACGAGCAGTAAGTGTATATGTTTCACGTGCAGTAAGTGTAGATATTTCACGAGCAGTAAGTGCATATGTTTCACGAGCAGTAAGTGTAGATATTTCACGAGCAGTAAGTGTAGATATTTCACGAGCAGTAAGTGCATATGTTTCACGAGCAGTAAATGTAGATATTTCACGAGCAGTAAGTGTATATATTTAACGTGCAGTAAGTGTATATAATTCACGAGCAGTAAGTGTATATATTTAACGAGCGGTAAGTGTCTATATTTCATGAGCAGTAAGTGTCTATATTTCATGAGCAGTAAGTAGATATATTTCACGAGCAGTAAGTGTGTCTATTTTTAACGAGCAGTAAGTGTATATATTTAGCGAGTGGTAAGTGTATATATTTCACGAGCAGTAAGTGTATATATTTAGCGAGTGATAAGTGTATATATTTCACGAGCAGTAAGTGTATATATTTAACGAGGTAAGTGTATATATTTCACGAGCAGTAAGTAGATATATTTCACGAGCAGTAAGTGTATATGTTTCACGAGCGGTAAGTGTATATATTTAATGAGAAGTAAGTGTATATATTTCACGAGCAGTAAGTGTATATATTTCACGAGCAGTAAGTGTATATATTTAACAAGCAGTAAGTGTATATATTTCACGAGCAGTAATTGCATATATTTAACGAGTAGTAAGTGTATATATTTAACGAGCAGTAAGTGTATATATTTCACGAGTAGTAAGTGTATATATTTAATGAGCAGTAAGTGTATATATTTCACGAGCAGTAGGTGTATATATTTCACGAGTAGTAAGTGTATATATTTAACGAGCAGTAAGTGTATATATTTCACGAGTAGTAAGTGTATATATTTAATGAGCAGTAAGTGTATATATTTCACGAGCAGTAAGTGTATATATTTTACGAGCAGTAAGTGTATATATTAAACGAGTAGTAAGTGTATATATTTCACGAGCAGTAAGTGTATATATTTAGCAAACAATAAGTGCATATATTTAACGAGCAGTAAGTGTATATATTTCACGAGCAGTAAGTGTATATATTTAGTGAGCAGTAAGTGTATATATTTAACGAGCAGTAAGTGTAGATATTAAATGAGCAGTAAGTGTATATATTTAGTGAGCAGTAAGTGTATACCGGGTATATTTAACGAGCAGTAAGTGTAGATATTTAACGAGTAGTAAGTGTATATATTTAACGAGTAGTAAGTGTATATATTTCACGCTATTAATTATTATTGAGTTCCATTGTTCGGGATGTTGGACGAGGAACAGGGTGCTACGATTAACATTTTCCCAATCAGAATGTTCATAGTTTGATAATACCCCACCCCCATCCCTTTAGTACAACTAGAAAGTCATTTAATAACTTTAAGGTATATTTGATGTTTTCCTCTTACATTAGACCGACAAAGATGTTCTGTTTACATTAACAAATATTTAAAATATAACACAAATCATCCTTTATGCATATAAATCATTGCAATAAAAATATTAGAAAAAAAAATAATGTTGACCTTTCTAAGTCAGATTTACAAGAAAGGAGAAAACGTAACCTCATAATTCGTACATCTGTTACCTATTTGTAATTAGCTATATGTAGATGTACTTATCTATGCTTGTCTCAAACAAGTATGAGTGCTTATATCTCTTCATATGGCTTCCTCTGCCCTGCCTCTTTATTGACATTTACCTCGAATTTGACACCAATTATATCACCTTTCTACCAGATTATATGTCAAAAGAGACGACTACGGTTGTATTAAGTCTGTATTTTTAGGACAATAGTTGAACCCCTCTTTTACCAAGTCTGTAGAGTAAGTGGCTATGTTAGGAGTATTGATCTCTTTCTCTACGATTTATTATTCATATTGGAGAATGTTTTGTTTTGTTTGTTTTTTTTTAGTTTGAGGAAGACAAAGTTTTAATAAGTTGTTACCGCATTGAATTCCATTTCAAATACATCCTCCGTTGTTTTGTTGCACAGAATAACCACAAGTCCATTCGTTGCCATGACGCTGTAGTATACAAAAGTACCTAAAATCACAAGGAACACCTTACTTTGAGAAAAAGTTACTGATAAGATATTTCAATGTAAAAGTTGCTTATCCGTGTAAATTAGAAATATTTCATCACCACTTCTACTCTGTCATCTTTACACCAACATTTTACTCCCTCCACTTTCGTTTTTTTCTCTCTGAATTTGACGTAATATACAAATTAAATCAATGTAGATTATCGTACTTTATCCCTAAGGTAACGCTTTAAATGTTGTGGTTTGGATTACATATTTTCGTATTTGCATCTCTAAAAACTCACTGGTTTTACGATATGAGACAATTAACATTGGTTAACCGATATTATGACACCATAAACACTCGTTTTACGATATTAAGAGACCATTAACACAGGCTTTACGACATTAGGAGACCATTAACACTGGATGTGTGATATAATGAGACAATTACCATTGGTTCCACGATATAATGAGACCACTAACACTGGATGTGCGATTTAACGAGACAATTAACAATTGTTCCACGATATAATGAGACCATTAACGCTGGATGTGCGATATAATGAAACAAGTAACACTGGTTCCACTATATAATGAGACCATTAACACTGGATGTACGATATAAACAGACAATTAACACTGGTTCCACGATATAATGAGACCACTAACACTGAATGTGCGATATAATGAAACAATTAACACTGGTTCCACTCTATAATTGGTTCCACTATATAATGAGACCATTAACACTGGCTGTACGATATGAACAGATAATTAACACTTGTTCCACGATATAATGAGACCATTAACACTGGGTTTACGATATAATGAGACAATTAACACTTGTTCCACGATATAATGAGACCATTAACACAGGCTGTACGATATAATGAGACAATTAATACTTGATGTGCGATATAATGAGACAATTAACAATATGTCCACGATATAATGAGACCATTAACACTGGATGTGCGATATAATGAAACAATTAACACTTGTTCCACGATATAATGAGACCATTAACACTGGATGTGCGATATAATGAAACAATTAACACTGGTTCCACTATATAATGAGACCATTAACACTGGCTGTGCGATATAAACAGACAATTTACACTTGTTCCACGATATAATGAGACAATAAACACTTGTTCCACGATATAATGAGACCATTAACACTTGTTCCACGATATAGTGAGACCATTAACACTGGATGTGCGATATAATAAAACAATTAACACTGGTTCCACTATATAATGAGACCATTAACACTGGCTGTGCGATATAAACAGACAATAAACACTTGTTCCACGATATAATGAGACAATTAACACTTGTTCCACTATATAAACAGACAATTAACACTTGTTCCACGATATAATGAGACCATTAACACTTGTTCCACGATATAATGAGACAATTAACACTTGTTCCACGATATAATGAGACCATTAACACTGGCTGTACGATATAATGAGACCATTAATACTGGATATGCGATATAATGAGAAATTAACACTTGTTCCACGATATAATGAAACCATTAACACTGGATGTGCGATATAATGAAACAATTAACACTTGTTCCACGATATAATTAACACTGGCTGTACGATATAATGAGACAATTAACTCTTGTTCCACGATATAATGAGACCATTAACACTGGATGTGCGATATAATGAGACCATTAACACTGGATGTGCAATATAAGGAGACAATTAACACTTGCTCCACGATATAATTAACCCTGGCTGTACGATATAATGAGACAATTAACACTTGTTCCACGATATAATTAACACTGGCTGTACGATATAATGAGACAATTAACTCTTGTTCCACGATATAATGAGACCATTAACACTGGATGTGCGATATAATGAGACCATTAACACTGGATGTGCAATATAAGGAGACAATTAACACTTGCTCCACGATATAATTAACCCTGGCTGTACGATATAATGAGACAATTAACACTTGTTCCACGATAAAATGAGACCATCAACACTGGATGTGCGATATAATGAAACAGTTAACATTGGTTCCACTATATAATGAGACCATTAACACTGGATGTATTATATAAACAAACAATTAACACTGGTTCCACGATATAATGCGACCACTAACAATGGATGTGCGATATAATGAAACAATTAACACTGGTTCCACTATACAATGAGACCATTAACACTGGCTGTACGACATAAACAGACATTAACACTTGTTCCACGATATGAGACAATAAACACTTGTTCCACGATATAATGAGACCATTAACACTTGTTCCACGATATAGTGAGACCATTAACACTGGATGCACGATATAAACTGACAATTAACACTTGTTCCACTATATAAACAGACAATTAACACTTGTTCCACGATATAATGAGACAATTAACACTTGTTCCACGATACAATGAGACCATTAACACTGGCTGTACGATATAATGAGACCATTAACACTGGATATGCGATATAATGAGAAATTAACACTTCTTCCACGATATAATGAGACCATTAACACTGGATGTGCGATATAATGAAACAATTAACACTTGTTCCACGATATAATTAACACTGGATGTACGATATAATGAGACAATTAACACTTGTTCCACGATATAATGAGACTATTAACACTTGTTCCACGATATAATGAGACCATCAACACTGGATGTGCGATATAATGAGACCATTAACACTGGATGTGCGATATAAGGAGATAATTAACACTTGTTCCACGATATAATGAGACCATTAACACTGGATGTGCGATATAATGAGACAATTAACACTGGCTGTGCGCACAATTCGTAGTCGACATTATAATGATGCATATGAAAATATGAACAAGTTTACAAAGAAAATAGTGAAGATACCAGAGTGGTGATAAACTGTAAATTTAAGAGCGACAAACAATACAATGTCCAAAAGAAAAAGATAAAAAAGACAAACAATGGTCCATAAAACACTATCCAGAAAACTTAAGATTGAACAACACAATCCTACAAAGCTACAAAAAAACAGAGATGACTTCAAGTGCTCCGGAAGGATAAGAAGTTCCTTCTCTACTAGTCAAGCACTTGGCAAACTGTGTGCGCGATTTGTTTTTTCTTCGAAAAATTAAACCCTCGATGATCAATGTGTGCCTGTGATGTATGTTAATAGAGAAACTGACTAAATCGTGGCAATTTGGCGTAAATTGAACAAGGTCAATAGACAACGAAAATGGGATCGATGTCATGTGGCACTTCCATGGCTGGCATATACTCCTCATGATCATTGCAAGAAGCAACTATAGTGAGTCTCTGTTGTGTGGTAATAGAGAAACTTTCCTAATCACGAAATCTTGACATAAATTTGGCAAAATTTAACTGTTAGTATACCAATAAAATGAGATCAGGTGCATATGATACATATGTGGATCAAGTATGTTGAGCCTAGGTTGTACGTTTATGGAGATTCTGATCTGATCACAAAAACTTCACATTGTTAACGCCGTCGCGGCTGAAAGAGCAACGCCTATATCCCGTCTTCATCGACTTTTGCTGGAGGCGATGCAAAAATTGATTACCTGATGTTTTCGTCATATGGAATTTGACAGGTCGATCTAACTGGAATATATCTTTATTGGGTCCAAAGCCATCTTGATCAGGTCCTGTGATAGGTATGGATGGTTTATACGTTGGTTGTACTGATAGCCCAACAAACAGGGTGTATACACCGCTCTGTAAAGTAGAGTGTATAATTGTATGCAAATTGTCAATCAAAATATAAAATAAATACTTTCTCTCTGAAAAGAAATTTATCAGTGGCATTCCTAAGCAGGTGACTGGACATGTAGCTACTTTTGCCAGATAATCACAATTTTGCTAGATAATCAATATGTTAAGGGTTTCGAATGTATCATAATGCAAACATTATTGACAGGTACAGGGTGATCTAACACAAATGTCACCCATATACTCATTGATAAAACTTTTAACAATCATGCTATCATTTTGATTTTTCAGGTTTGTGAAGAACATTTTATGCATAAAAGGTTAACACATCCAAACTAATTTTATAACGAATGATTTCTATTGGTCTGTTTAATTAACTTACAGAAATCTCAAAGATCTCATTAGATACTAGATTGGCCAATGTGAATGTTGTTATATAGTCTCCGTCGGTTGCATACGTGTGAGATAACATATGAACACTTCCACTTCCTGTTGTTAGCCATGTTGAATTAAGCGTGGTTTCCGTTCCGTCCCCGTAATTAACTACAATGGTAGCATCTGAGGGCTTTGGTGTACCATAGTAATGAAACGTATAGTCAATAACACCACCTGGAATAAAATTACTTCTTACAAAGTTAGATATCACATCTCGTTTTACAGCATTCATCTATGCTGCGGTTTCGTCTGTTAAGCAAAATTATGAAATATGATCAGGAAACAGCAAAGTTAGCGAAAAATGTGCTAATGATATCAATATTTACGAAAACAGTAGAGGAACACAATTGTCTATGATAGTTTAGTTGATGAACTTACATTGTATACAATTTTCTATAATTGTTTAGTTGATGAACTTACATTTTATACAATTTTCTATAATAGTTTAATTGATGAACTTACATTGTACACAATTTTCTATATTAGTTTAGTTGATGAACTTACATTGTACACAGTTTTCTATATTAGTTTAGTTGATGAACTTACATTGTATGCA
This sequence comes from Bathymodiolus brooksi, assembly GCA_963680875.1. Classification (NCBI taxonomy): domain Eukaryota; kingdom Metazoa; phylum Mollusca; class Bivalvia; order Mytilida; family Modiolidae; genus Bathymodiolus; species Bathymodiolus brooksi. The sequence continues at coordinate 64,814,888 of OY804579.1, forward strand.
ATTTTCAATAATATAGTTTAGTTGATGAACTTACATTGTATACAATTTTCAATAATGTAGTTTAGTTGATGAACTTACATTGTATACAATTTTCAATAATATAGTTTAGTTGATGAACTTACATTGTATACAATTTTCAATAATATAGTTTAGTTGGTGAACTTACATTGTATACAATTTTCAATAATATAGTTTAGTTGATGAACTTACATTGTATACAATTTTCAATAATATAGTTTAGTTGATGAACTTACATTGTATACAATTTTCAATAATATAGTTTAGTTGGTGAACTTACATTGTATACAATTTTCAATAATATAGTTTAGTTGGTGAACTTACATTGTATACAATTTTCAATAATATAGTTTAGTTGATGAACTTACATTGTATACACTTTTCAATAATGTAGTTTAGTTGATGAACTTACATTGTATACCATTTTCTATAATAGTTTAATTGATGAACTTACATTGTATACAATTTTCTATTATAGTGTAGTTGACGAACTTACAATGTACACAATTTTCTATAATAGTTTAGTTGATAAACTTACATACTCAAATGGATATAGTCTCTTTTAATTCTGTATTGAATGGCTCTTAATATTTATGTGTATGTACTTTTAATATTTTTTACTGTACAAATATTATGTTTAAGAGATGAGACTTTAATAAAATATTGAATTGAATTAAATTGAATACATTGTATACAATTTTCTATAATTGTTTAGTTAATGAACTTACATTGTATACAATTTTCTATAATTGTTTAGTTGATGAACTTACATTGTATACAATTTTCTATAATTGTTTAGTTGATGAACTTACATTGTATACAATTTTCTATAATTGTTTAGTTGATGAACTTACATTGTATACAATTTTCTATAATTGTTTAGTTGATGAACTTACATTGTATACAATTTTCTATAATTGTTTAGTTGATGAACTTACATTGTATACAATTTTCTATAATTGTTTAGTTGATGAACTTACATTGTATACAATTTTCTATAATTGTTTAGTTGATGAACTTACATTGTATACAATTTTCTATAATTGTTTAGTTGATGAACTTACATTGTATACAATTTTCTATAATTGTTTAGTTGATGAACTTACATTGTATACAATTTTCTATAATTGTTTAGTTGATGAACTTACATTGTATACAATTTTCTATAATTGTTTAGTTGATGAACTTACATTGTATACAATTTTCTATAATTGTTTAGTTGATGAACTTACATTGTATACAATTTTCTATAATTGTTTAGTTGATGAACTTACATTGTATACAATTTTCTATAATTGTTTAGTTAATGAACTTACATTGTATACAATTTTCTATAATTGTTTAGTTGATGAACTTACATTGTATACAATTTTCTATAATTGTTTAGTTGATGAACTTACATTGTATACAATTTTCTATAATTGTTTAGTTGATGAACTTACATTGTATACAATTTTCTATAATTGTTTAGTTGATGAACTTACATTGTATACAATTTTCTATAATTGTTTAGTTGATGAACTTACATTGCATACAATTTTCTATAATTGTTTAGTTGATGAACTTACATTGTATACAATTTTCTATAATTGTTTAGTTGATGAACTTACATTGTATACAATTTTCTATAATTGTTTAGTTGATGAACTTACATTGTATACAATTTTCTATAATTGTTTAGTTGATGAACTTACATTGTATACAATTTTACATTATGATAGAGTTGTTGATCTTAACTTGGATGCGTTTCTATTGCTGATTTTGACCTTGAAAAATTAACTGTCTATTATGGTAGAGTCGAGGAACTTACCCAGTATACAATTTTCTAAAATGTACAGTTTTAATTGTCAGGCAGACAATATACTGAAAAGTATTACTTTCAACATATGAACATACCAGCGGCAAAATTTTTTGGGTGACTGGATACAAGTTGAAGGTCCCTTGTTACTTTGTGCTGACATTCTATTGATTTGGTTGCAGATACATCTTCAAGGGGACTGTGTACAGTTACAGTGATGGTATTTGTTTGAACTATGTTGTATGTCGTCACTTTAGTGTCTATCCCATCCGGGCTAACACCTTAAAGGAAAGTTTGAACATATATAGAAAAGATCACATGAGTGAAACAGACAAAAATGAAGATGTTTCGGTGTATGAGTGCATGTCAGACTGCCAAATATAACGATGCTCCAGCGGCCATGTTGTTTATCAAAATGACAATACTAGATGCTTTAGTATACATTTCGTAGGTTATACTATAAGACAGTGTCAGCATGCGTAGATATACTATAAGACAGTGTCAGTATGCGTATGCGTAGGTTATAATATAAGACGGTGTCAGTATACGTAGGCTATACTATAAGACAGTGTCAGTATACGTAGGTTATACTATAAGGCAGTGTCAGTATACGTAGGTTATACTATAAGAGAGTGTCAGTATACGTAGGCTATACTATAAGACAGTGTCAGTATACGTAGGTTATACTATAAGGCAGTGTCAGTATACGTAGGTTATACTATAAGAGAGTGTCAGTATATGTAGGTTATACTATAAGACAGTGTCAGCATACGTAGGTTATACTATAAGAGAGTGTCAGTATATGTAGGTTATACTATAAGACAGTGTCAGTATATGTAGGTTATACTATAAGACAGTGTCAGCATACGTAGGTTATACTATAAGGCAGTGTCAGTATACGTAGGTTATACTATAAGAGAGTGTCAGTATATGTAGGTTATACTATAAGACAGTGTCAGCATACGTAGGTTATACTATAAGACAGTGTCAGAATACGTAGGTTATACTATAAGGCAGTGTCAGTATACGTAGGTTATACTATAAGGCAGTGTCAGTATACGTAGGTTATATTATAAGAGAGTGTCAGTATACGTAGGCTATACTATAAGAAAGTGTCAGTATACGTAGGTTATACCATAAGGCAGTGTCAGTATACGTAGGTTATACTATAAGACTGTCAGTATACGTAGGCTATACTATAAGAGAGTGTCAGTATACGTAGGCTATACTATAAGACAGTGTCAGCATACGTAGGTTATACTATAAGACAGTGTCAGCATACGTAGGTTATACTATAAGGCTGTGTCAGTATAAGTAGGTTGGTTATACTTTAAGACAGTATCAGCATAGGTAGGTTATACAATAAGGCCATGTCAGTCAGTATATGTAGGTTATACTATAAGACGGTGTCAGTATGAGTAGGTTATACTATAAGAGAGTGTCATCATACGTAGGTTATACCATAAGGCAGTGTCAGTATACGTAGGTTATACTATAAGAGAGTGTCAGTATATGTAGGTTATACTATAAGACAGTGTCAGCATACGTAGGTTATACTATAAGACAGTGTCAGTATATGTAGGTTATACTATAAGAGAGTGTCAGTATACGTAGGCTATACTATAAGACAGTGTCAGCATACGTAGGTTATACTATAAGGCTGTGTCAGTATAAGTAGGTTATACTTTAAGACAATGTCAGCATAGGTAGGTTATACAATAAGGCCATGTCAGTCAGTATATGTAGGTTATACTATAAGACAGTGTCATCATACGTAGGTTATACTATAAGGCTGTGTCAGTATAAGTAGGTTATACTATAAGAGAGTGTCAGTATATGTAGGTTATACTATAAGACAGTGTCAGCATACGTAGGTTATACTATAAGACAGTGTCAGTATGCGTATGCGTAGGTTATAATATAAGACGTGTCAGTATACGTAGGCTATACTATAAGACAGTGTCAGCATACGTAGGTTATACTATAAGGCTGTGTCAGTATAAGTAGGTTATACTTTAAGACAGTGTCAGCATAGGTAGGTTATACAATAAGGCCATGTCAGTCAGTATATGTAGGTTATACTATAAGACAGTGTCAGCATACGTAGATTATACTATAAGGCTGTGTCAGTATAAGTAGGTTAGACTATAAGAGAGTGTCAGTATATGTAGGTTATACTATAAGACAGTGTCAGCATACGTAGGTTATACTATAAGACAGTGTCAGTATACATATGCGTAGGTTATAATATAAGACGGTGTCAGTATACGTAGGCTATACTATAAGACAGTGTCAGCATACGTAGGTTATACTATAAGGCTGTGTCAGCATACGTAGGGTATACTATAAGGCTGTGTCAGTATAAGTAGGTTATGCTTTAAGACAGTGTCAGCATAGGTAGGTTATACAATAAGGCCATGTCAGTCAGTATATGTAGGTTATACTATAAGACAGTGTCATCATGCGTAGATATACTATAAGACAGTGTCAGTATGCGTATGCGTAGGTTATAATATAAGACGGTGTCAGTATACGTAGGCTATACTATAAGACAGTGTCAGTATACGTAGGTTATACTATAAGGCAGTGTCAGTATACGTAGGTTATACTATAGGAGAGTGTCAGTATATGCAGGTTATACTATAAGACAGTATCAGCATACGTAGGTTATACTATAAGAGAGTGTCAGTATATGTAGGTTATACTATAAGAGAGTGTCAGTATATGTAGGTTATACTATAAGACAGTGTCAGTATACGTAGGTTATACTATAAGGCAGTGTCAGTATACGTAGGTTATACTATAAGAGAGTGTCAGTATACGTAGGCTATACTATAAGAGAGTGTCAGTATACGTAGGCTATACTATAAGACAGTGTCAGCATACGTAGGTTATACTATAAGGCTGTGTCAGTATAAGTAGGTTATACTTTAAGAGAGTATCAGCATAGGTAGGTTATACAATAAGGCCATGTCAGTCAGTATATGTAGGTTATACTATAAGACGGTGTCAGTATAAGTAGGTTATACTATAAGAGAGTGTCATCATACGTAGGTTATACCATAAGGCAGTGTCAGTATACGTAGGTTATACTATAAGAGAGTGTCGGTATATGTAGGTTATACTATAAGACAGTGTCAGCATACGTAGGTTATACTATAAGACAGTGTCAGTATATGTAGGTTATACTATAAGAGAGTGTCAGTATATGTAGGTTATACTATAAGACAGTGTCAGCATACGTAGGTTATACTATAAGACAGTGTCAGTATATGTAGGTTATACTATAAGAGAGTGTCAGTATATGTAGGTTATACTATAAGACAGTGTCAGCATACGTAGGTTATACTATAAGACAGTGTCAGTATGCGTATGCGTAGGTTATAATATAAGACGGTGTCAGTATGCGTAGGCTATACTATAAGACAGTGTCAGCATACGTAGGTTATACTATAAGGCTGTGTCAGTATAAGTAGGTTATACTTTAAGACAGTGTCAGCATAGGTAGGTTATACAATAAGGCCATGTCAGTCAGTATAAGTAGGTTATACTATAAGAGAGTGTCAGCATACGTAGGTTATACTATAAGGCTGTGTCAGTATAAGTAGGTTATACTATAAGAGAGTGTCAGTATATGTAGGTTATACTATAAGACAGTGTCAGCATACGTAGGTTATACTATAAGACAGTGTCAGTATGCGTATGCGTAGGTTATAATATAAGACGGTGTCAGTATACGTAGGCTATACTATAAGACAGTGTCAGCATACGTAGGTTATACTATAAGGCTGTGTCAGTATAAGTAGGTTATACTTTAAGACCGTGTCAGCACAGGTAGGTTATACAATAAGGCCATGTCAGTCAGTATATGTAGGTTATACTATAAGACAGTGTCAGCATACGTAGGTTATACTATAAGGCTGTGTCAGTATAAGTAGGTTATACTATAAGAGAGTGTCAGTATATGTAGGTTATACTATAAGACAGTGTCAGCATACGTAGGTTATACTATAAGACAGTGTCAGTATGCGTATGCGTAGGTTATAATATAAGACGGTGTCAGTATACGTAGGCTATACTATAAGACAGTGTCAGCATACGTAGGTTATACTATAAGGCTGTGTCAGTATAAGTAGGTTATACTTTAAGACAGTGTCAGCATAGGTAGGTTATACAATAAGGCCATGTCAGTCAGTATATGTAGGTTATACTATAAGACAGTGTCAGCATACGTAGGTTATACTATAAGGCTGTGTCAGTATAAGTAGGTTATACTATAAGACAGTGTCAGCATACGTAGGCTATACTATAAGACAGTGTCAGCATACGTAGGTTATACTATAAGACAGTGTCAGTATACGTAGGCTATACTATAAGACAGTGTCAGCATAGGTAGGTTATACTATAAGACAGTGTCAGCATAGGTAGGTTATACTATAAGACAGTGTCAGTATACGTAGGTTATACTATAAGGCTGTGTCAGTATACGTAGGTTATACTATAATGCAGTGTCCGTATACGTAGGTTATACTCTAAGAAAGTGTCAGTATACGTAGGCTATGCTATAATACAGTGTCAGTATGCGTAGGCTATACTATAGGAGAGTGTCAGTATATGCAGGTTATACTATAAGACAGTGTCAGCATACGTAGGTTATACTATAAGAGAGTGTCAGTATATGTAGGTTATACTATAAGAGAGTGTCAGTATATGTAGGTTATACTATAAGACAGTGTCAGTATACGTAGGTTATACTATAAGGCAGTGTCAGTATACGTAGGTTATACTATAAGAGAGTGTCAGTATACGTAGGCTATACTATAAGAGAGTGTCAGTATACGTAGGCTATACTATAAGACAGTGTCAGCATACGTAGGTTATACTATAAGGCTGTGTCAGTATAAGTAGGTTATACTTTAAGAGAGTATCAGCATAGGTAGGTTATACAATAAGGCCATGTCAGTCAGTATATGTAGGTTATACTATAAGACGGTGTCAGTATAAGTAGGTTATACTATAAGAGAGTGTCATCATACGTAGGTTATACCATAAGGCAGTGTCAGTATACGTAGGTTATACTATAAGAGAGTGTCGGTATATGTAGGTTATACTATAAGACAGTGTCAGCATACGTAGGTTATACTATAAGACAGTGTCAGTATATGTAGGTTATACTATAAGAGAGTGTCAGTATATGTAGGTTATACTATAAGACAGTGTCAGCATACGTAGGTTATACTATAAGACAGTGTCAGTATATGTAGGTTATACTATAAGAGAGTGTCAGTATATGTAGGTTATACTATAAGACAGTGTCAGCATACGTAGGTTATACTATAAGACAGTGTCAGTATGCGTATGCGTAGGTTATAATATAAGACGGTGTCAGTATGCGTAGGCTATACTATAAGACAGTGTCAGCATACGTAGGTTATACTATAAGGCTGTGTCAGTATAAGTAGGTTATACTTTAAGACAGTGTCAGCATAGGTAGGTAATACAATAAGGCCATGTCAGTCAGTATAAGTAGGTTATACTATAAGACAGTGTCAGCATACGTAGGTTATACTATAAGGCTGTGTCAGTATAAGTAGGTTATACTATAAGAGAGTGTCAGTATATGTAGGTTATACTATAAGACAGTGTCAGCATACGTAGGTTATACTATAAGACAGTGTCAGTATGCGTATGCGTAGGTTATAATATAAGACGGTGTCAGTATACGTAGGCTATACTATAAGACAGTGTCAGCATACGTAGGTTATACTATAAGGCTGTGTCAGTATAAGTAGGTTATACTTTAAGACCGTGTCAGCACAGGTAGGTTATACAATAAGGCCATGTCAGTCAGTATATGTAGGTTATACTATAAGACAGTGTCAGCATACGTAGGTTATACTATAAGGCTGTGTCAGTATAAGTAGGTTATACTATAAGAGAGTGTCAGTATATGTAGGTTATACTATAAGACAGTGTCAGCATACGTAGGTTATACTATAAGACAGTGTCAGTATGCGTATGCGTAGGTTATAATATAAGACGGTGTCAGTATACGTAGGCTATACTATAAGACAGTGTCAGCATACGTAGGTTATACTATAAGGCTGTGTCAGTATAAGTAGGTTATACTTTAAGACAGTGTCAGCATAGGTAGGTTATACAATAAGGCCATGTCAGTCAGTATATGTAGGTTATACTATAAGACAGTGTCAGCATACGTAGGTTATACTATAAGGCTGTGTCAGTATAAGTAGGTTATACTATAAGACAGTGTCAGCATACGTAGGCTATACTATAAGACAGTGTCAGCATACGTAGGTTATACTATAAGACAGTGTCAGTATACGTAGGCTATACTATAAGACAGTGTCAGCATAGGTAGGTTATACTATAAGACAGTGTCAGCATAGGTAGGTTATACTATAAGACAGTGTCAGTATACGTAGGTTATACTATAAGGCTGTGTCAGTATACGTAGGTTATACTATAATGCAGTGTCCGTATACGTAGGTTATACTCTAAGAAAGTGTCAGTATACGTAGGCTATGCTATAATACAGTGTCAGTATGCGTAGGCTATACTACAAGACAGTGTCAGTATACGTAGGCTATACTATAAGAGAGTGTCAGTATACGTAGGCTATACTATAAGACAGTGTCAGCATACGTAGGTTATACTATAAGGCTGTGTCAGTATAAGTAGGTTATACTTTAAGAGAGTATCAGCATAGGTAGGTTATACAATAAGGCCATGTCAGTCAGTATATGTAGGTTATACTATAAGACGGTGTCAGTATAAGTAGGTTATACTATAAGAGAGTGTCATCATACGTAGGTTATACCATAAGGCAGTGTCAGTATACGTAGGTTATATTATAAGAGAGTGTCGGTATATGTAGGTTATACTATAAGACAGTGTCAGCATACGTAGGTTATACTATAAGACAGTGTCAGTATATGTAGGTTATACTATAAGAGAGTGTCAGTATATGTAGGTTATACTATAAGACAGTGTCAGCATACGTAGGTTATACTATAAGACAGTGTCAGTATATGTAGGTTATACTATAAGAGAGTGTCAGTATATGTAGGTTATACTATAAGACAGTGTCAGCATACGTAGGTTATACTATAAGACAGTGTCAGTATGCGTATGCGTAGGTTATAATATAAGACGGTGTCAGTATGCGTAGGCTATACTATAAGACAGTGTCAGCATACGTAGGTTATACTATAAGGCTGTGTCAGTATAAGTAGGTTATACTTTAAGACAGTGTCAGCATAGGTAGGTTATACAATAAGGCCATGTCAGTCAGTATAAGTAGGTTATACTATAAGACAGTGTCAGCATACGTAGGTTATACTATAAGGCTGTGTCAGTATAAGTAGGTTATACTATAAGAGAGTGTCAGTATATGTAGGTTATACTATAAGACAGTGTCAGCATACGTAGGTTATACTATAAGACAGTGTCAGTATGCGTATGCGTAGGTTATAATATAAGACGGTGTCAGTATACGTAGGCTATACTATAAGACAGTGTCAGCATACGTAGGTTATACTATAAGGCTGTGTCAGTATAAGTAGGTTATACTTTAAGACCGTGTCAGCACAGGTAGGTTATACAATAAGGCCATGTCAGTCAGTATATGTAGGTTATACTATAAGACAGTGTCAGCATACGTAGGTTATACTATAAGGCTGTGTCAGTATAAGTAGGTTATACTATAAGAGAGTGTCAGTATATGTAGGTTATACTATAAGACAGTGTCAGCATACGTAGGTTATACTATAAGACAGTGTCAGTATGCGTATGCGTAGGTTATAATATAAGACGGTGTCAGTATACGTAGGCTATACTATAAGACAGTGTCAGCATACGTAGGTTATACTATAAGGCTGTGTCAGTATAAGTAGGTTATACTTTAAGACAGTGTCAGCATAGGTAGGTTATACAATAAGGCCATGTCAGTCAGTATATGTAGGTTATACTATAAGACAGTGTCAGCATACGTAGGTTATACTATAAGGCTGTGTCAGTATAAGTAGGTTATACTATAAGACAGTGTCAGCATACGTAGGCTATACTATAAGACAGTGTCAGCATACGTAGGTTATACTATAAGACAGTGTCAGTATACGTAGGCTATACTATAAGACAGTGTCAGCATAGGTAGGTTATACTATAAGACAGTGTCAGCATAGGTAGGTTATACTATAAGACAGTGTCAGTATACGTAGGTTATACTATAAGGCTGTGTCAGTATACGTAGGTTATACTATAATGCAGTGTCCGTATACGTAGGTTATACTCTAAGAAAGTGTCAGTATACGTAGGCTATGCTATAATACAGTGTCAGTATGCGTAGGCTATACTATAGGAGAGTGTCAGTATATGCAGGTTATACTATAAGACAGTGTCAGCATACGTAGGTTATACTATAAGAGAGTGTCAGTATATGTAGGTTATACTATAAGAGAGTGTCAGTATATGTAGGTTATACTATAAGACAGTGTCAGTATACGTAGGTTATACTATAAGGCAGTGTCAGTATACGTAGGTTATACTATAAGAGAGTGTCAGTATACGTAGGCTATACTATAAGAGAGTGTCAGTATACGTAGGCTATACTATAAGACAGTGTCAGCATACGTAGGTTATACTATAAGGCTGTGTCAGTATAAGTAGGTTATACTTTAAGAGAGTATCAGCATAGGTAGGTTATACAATAAGGCCATGTCAGTCAGTATATGTAGGTTATACTATAAGACGGTGTCAGTATAAGTAGGTTATACTATAAGAGAGTGTCATCATACGTAGGTTATACCATAAGGCAGTGTCAGTATACGTAGGTTATACTATAAGAGAGTGTCGGTATATGTAGGTTATACTATAAGACAGTGTCAGCATACGTAGGTTATACTATAAGACAGTGTCAGTATATGTAGGTTATACTATAAGAGAGTGTCAGTATATGTAGGTTATACTATAAGACAGTGTCAGCATACGTAGGTTATACTATAAGACAGTGTCAGTATATGTAGGTTATACTATAAGAGAGTGTCAGTATATGTAGGTTATACTATAAGACAGTGTCAGCATACGTAGGTTATACTATAAGACAGTGTCAGTATGCGTATGCGTAGGTTATAATATAAGACGGTGTCAGTATGCGTAGGCTATACTATAAGACAGTGTCAGCATACGTAGGTTATACTATAAGGCTGTGTCAGTATAAGTAGGTTATACTTTAAGACAGTGTCAGCATAGGTAGGTAATACAATAAGGCCATGTCAGTCAGTATAAGTAGGTTATACTATAAGACAGTGTCAGCATACGTAGGTTATACTATAAGGCTGTGTCAGTATAAGTAGGTTATACTATAAGAGAGTGTCAGTATATGTAGGTTATACTATAAGACAGTGTCAGCATACGTAGGTTATACTATAAGACAGTGTCAGTATGCGTATGCGTAGGTTATAATATAAGACGGTGTCAGTATACGTAGGCTATACTATAAGACAGTGTCAGCATACGTAGGTTATACTATAAGGCTGTGTCAGTATAAGTAGGTTATACTTTAAGACCGTGTCAGCACAGGTAGGTTATACAATAAGGCCATGTCAGTCAGTATATGTAGGTTATACTATAAGACAGTGTCAGCATACGTAGGTTATACTATAAGGCTGTGTCAGTATAAGTAGGTTATACTATAAGAGAGTGTCAGTATATGTAGGTTATACTATAAGACAGTGTCAGCATACGTAGGTTATACTATAAGACAGTGTCAGTATGCGTATGCGTAGGTTATAATATAAGACGGTGTCAGTATACGTAGGCTATACTATAAGACAGTGTCAGCATACGTAGGTTATACTATAAGGCTGTGTCAGTATAAGTAGGTTATACTTTAAGACAGTGTCAGCATAGGTAGGTTATACAATAAGGCCATGTCAGTCAGTATATGTAGGTTATACTATAAGACAGTGTCAGCATACGTAGGTTATACTATAAGGCTGTGTCAGTATAAGTAGGTTATACTATAAGACAGTGTCAGCATACGTAGGCTATACTATAAGACAGTGTCAGCATACGTAGGTTATACTATAAGACAGTGTCAGTATACGTAGGCTATACTATAAGACAGTGTCAGCATAGGTAGGTTATACTATAAGACAGTGTCAGCATAGGTAGGTTATACTATAAGACAGTGTCAGTATACGTAGGTTATACTATAAGGCTGTGTCAGTATACGTAGGTTATACTATAATGCAGTGTCCGTATACGTAGGTTATACTCTAAGAAAGTGTCAGTATACGTAGGCTATGCTATAATACAGTGTCAGTATGCGTAGGCTATACTACAAGACAGTGTCATTATACGTAGGTTATACTATAAGAGAGTGTCACTATACGTAGGTTATACTATAAGAAAGTGGCTGTCGTGGGCATGATCGTATGGCTGTTGGATTTACAACTACCTATGCAATCAGTGCCTATCATCGCTGATGTTGTGAGTTAGAATCCCGATCAAGGCGAGGTGTACAACATTATGTGATAAAGTTTGTCAGTGACTTGCGACAGGACGGTGGTTTTCTCCGGATCCTCCGGTTTCCTCCACCAATAAAACTGACCGCCACGACATATCTGAAATATTGTTGAAAGTGGCGTTAAGCACCATCAAACAAACAAACAAACAAAGAAACCATAAGACAGTATCAGTATACGTAGGTTATGCTATAAGACAGTGTCCTGTATACGTAGGTTATACTATATAATTCAGTGTCAGTATACGTAGGTTATACTATAATGCAGTGTCAGTATACGTAGGGTATACTATTAGACAGTGTCAGTATACGTAAGTTATACTATAAGACAGTGTCAGTATACGTAGGGTATACTATTAGACAGTGTCAGTATACGTAAGTTATACTATAAGGCAGTGTGAGTATGCGTAGGTTATACTATTAGACAGTGTCAGTATACATAAGTTATACTATAAGGCAGTGTCAGTATACGTAGGCTATGCTATAATACAGTGTCAGTATACGTAGGCTATACTATAAGACAGTGTCAGCATACGTAGGTTATACTATAAGAGAGTGTCAGTATATGTAGGTTATACTATAAGACAGTGTCAGTATACGTAGGTTATACTATAAGACAGTGTCAGTATAAATAGGTTATACTATAAGACAGTGTCAGCATACGGAGGTTATACTATAAGACAGTGTCAGTATACATAAGTTATACTATAAGGCAGTGTCAGTATACGTAGGCTATGCTATAATACAATGTCAGCATACGTAGGCTATACTATAAGACAGTGTCAGCATACGTAGGTTATACTATAAGACAGTGTCAGCATACGTAGGTTATACTATAAGACAGTGTCAGCATAGGTAGGTTATACAATAAGACAGTGTCAGTATACGTAGGTTATACTATAAGACAGTGTCAGTATACGTAGGTTATACTATAAGACAGTGTCAGTATAAGTAGGTTATACTTTAAGACAGTGTCAGCATAGGTAGGTTATACAATAAGGCCATGTCAGTCAGTATATGTAGGTTATACTATAAGACAGTGTCAGCATACGTAGGTTATACTATAAGGCTGTGTCAGTATAAGTAGGTTATACTATAAGACAGTGTCAGCATACGTAGGCTATACTATAAGACAGTGTCAGCATACGTAGGTTATACTATAAGACAGTGTCAGTATACGTAGGCTATACTATAAGACAGTGTCAGCATAGGTAGGTTATACTATAAGACAGTGTCAGCATAGGTAGGTTATACTATAAGACAGTGTCAGTATACGTAGGTTATACTATAAGGCTGTGTCAGTATACGTAGGTTATACTATAATGCAGTGTCCGTATACGTAGGTTATACTCTAAGAAAGTGTCAGTATACGTAGGCTATGCTATAATACAGTGTCAGTATGCGTAGGCTATACTACAAGACAGTGTCATTATACGTAGGTTATACTATAAGAGAGTGTCACTATACGTAGGTTATACTATAAGAAAGTGGCTGTCGTGGGCATGATCGTATGGCTGTTGGATTTACAACTACCTATGCAATCAGTGCCTATCATCGCTGATGTTGTGAGTTAGAATCCCGATCAAGGCGAGGTGTACAACATTATGTGATAAAGTTTGTCAGTGACTTGCGACAGGACGGTGGTTTTCTCCGGATCCTCCGGTTTCCTCCACCAATAAAACTGACCGCCACGACATATCTGAAATATTGTTGAAAGTGGCGTTAAGCACCATCAAACAAACAAACAAACAAAGAAACCATAAGACAGTATCAGTATACGTAGGTTATGCTATAAGACAGTGTCCTGTATACGTAGGTTATACTATATAATTCAGTGTCAGTATACGTAGGTTATACTATAATGCAGTGTCAGTATACGTAGGGTATACTATTAGACAGTGTCAGTATACGTAAGTTATACTATAAGACAGTGTCAGTATACGTAGGGTATACTATTAGACAGTGTCAGTATACGTAAGTTATACTATAAGGCAGTGTGAGTATGCGTAGGTTATACTATTAGACAGTGTCAGTATACATAAGTTATACTATAAGGCAGTGTCAGTATACGTAGGCTATGCTATAATACAGTGTCAGTATACGTAGGCTATACTATAAGACAGTGTCAGCATACGTAGGTTATACTATAAGAGAGTGTCAGTATATGTAGGTTATACTATAAGACAGTGTCAGTATACGTAGGTTATACTATAAGACAGTGTCAGTATAAATAGGTTATACTATAAGACAGTGTCAGCATACGGAGGTTATACTATAAGACAGTGTCAGTATACATAAGTTATACTATAAGGCAGTGTCAGTATACGTAGGCTATGCTATAATACAATGTCAGCATACGTAGGCTATACTATAAGACAGTGTCAGCATACGTAGGTTATACTATAAGACAGTGTCAGCATACGTAGGTTATACTATAAGACAGTGTCAGCATAGGTAGGTTATACAATAAGACAGTGTCAGTATACGTAGGTTATACTATAAGACAGTGTCAGTATACGTAGGTTATACTATAAGACAGTGTCAGTATACGTAGGTTATACTATAAGACAGTGTCAGTATACGTAGGTTATACAATAAGACAGTGTCAGTATACGTAGGTTATACTATAAGACAGTGTCAGTATAAATAGGTTATACTATAAGACAGTGTCAGCATACGGAGGTTATACTGTAAGGCAGTGTCAGTATATGTAGGTTATGTTATAAGACAGTTTCAGTATACGTATAATTTGGCAGATTGACAGCTATGATAAAGTGTCAGTGTACATATGGTTTTATAGATTGACAAGTATGATAAAGTGTCAGTGTACATATGGTTTGGCAGATTGACAACTATGATAAAGTGTTAGTGTACATATGGTTTCTCGGACTGACTACTATGATAAAGTGTCAGTGTACATATGGTTTTGCAGATTGACAAGTATGATAAAGTGTCAGTGTACATATGGTTTTTGCAGATTAACATCTATGATAAAGTGTTAGTGTACATATGGTTTCTCCGACTGACTACTATAAGAAAGTGTCAGTATACGCTTGGTTGATCATATTGCCAACTATAATAAAGTGTCAGTGTGCGTCTGATATGCATTCTTATAACCATAAAGATGTGCAAGTTAATGTCTGGTTTCACATTCTGATAACCATAAAGAGTGAGTGAGTGAGTAATTATTGTTAAATGTTGACGAGATAGTGATGATGATAATGATGATATCCACGTTCTACCAGACTGGTAGACATGTCGCTCCACTCGGACACATTATTCTGACCCAACCAATCTTTGCTCTTACTCTTTAATGCGGAGAAGCAACAAATACCTAAGTCCCACGATCTATCGCACTAGCGGTCAGCATGCTAACCATTACACCATCAATGCGGTTCAACCATGAAGATATCTAGGTACATTTCTGGTTTGACATACTGACAACCATAAAGATGTTTAAGTACATTTCTGGCTTGACAGACTGACAACCATCAATGTGTTTAAATACATTTCTGGTTTGACATACTGACAACCATAAAGATGTTCAAGTACATTTCTGGTTTGACAGACTGACAACCATGAAGATGCTTAAGCACATTTCTGGTTTGACAGACTGACAACAATAAAGATGTTTAAGTACATTTCTGATTTGACATACTGACAACTATAAAGTTGTTTAAGTACATTTCTGGTTTGACATACTGACAACCATTAAGATGTTTAAGTACATTTTTGTTTTGTCACACTGACAACCGTACAGTGTTGAAGCTTGAGTCTTGTTTGGAATACTGATATCCAAAGAGATGCTTCCCTTTATTTCTATTTCGCCATAACAGCATACATATGGTGCTGTGTGCGTCACTTTACAGTATGCATAGTTCTGGCAGAAATGACAACAGTGATTAATTTTCAATACACAAAAAAATGTAGAAAGTCGTGTTATTATATTTTCCTAACATACCTATTCTATTTGTAGAGGGATATGACTGGCCATCCTGAAGGTCCCAATCTAATGTGATTAATGATCCAGTGTCAGCTCTACGGATTTTAACGTTGATAGTTATAGGATCTCCGAATGCTGCGTGTTCGGGATTGGTTGTTATTTCAATGCCTTCTATCTTTTCTATTATTTGCACACTTACTGTCGATAGTAACTGCCAACTAATGACATTTGAGACATTGGCTGTTATTGTATATGGACTAGAATTCATTTCTCTATATTCATAAGTGTAGGTTTTTGCTACGTCAAATGCAACTATATCGTTTTCTCCGTTTCCGTAATCTATATACATCATAGCCTCGTTGGGAGCAGGATCAGCAGCATTTTTAGTGAAAGAGATGCCTACTGTGGCCGGAGGTAGAAATAAAACCTGGGATGGACTCACTGACATCGCCAGATTTTGTACTGGAGAAATGGCTAAGAGTTTAAATACTTCCGTGTGGCTATTGTATAGATTGTGTATTTTTACTACAGCATTGAACCATCCAAGTGAAGTATATGGATGCGTTCTGGAATGTGGCGGCACTGATGACCAGGTGGACAATGATTCTGAATCGTTTGTACCATCACCATAGTCCCATTCAATCTTTACATGTGTTCCTCCTGTCGCGTTTACTGTGAAATTCACGGATTGTCCAAGTCCAATGATGGCGTATCCAAGATTGGGATCTATAGGGTCAACAGACGAAGTGATTGTTATATCCGTTATTCCTTCCTCAATTCCAAAGTTTATTATAATTTGTTCATTGCTGACAAGGTTATATGCCGTAAGGTTTAATGGATACTGCGTTAATGTACTAACTGCTGCAAATGTCTGCGATATCGCTGTATTAAAATATGGATCTTTTGTGAAAGCTTTCACCTGTGAATCGTATTCCAAAATGAAATTGGGATTTGTGCCTGCAGTCCATGTCCAATTTATAGTATAATCCTGATTTATCAGAGCTCCAGTTTTTACTAACTGAAGGTTGGCTATTCTATACTGTGTTGTATATGTTGCACTTGTAGTCACAGTATTTATATTATTTGTACATATGACAGCAATAACAAATGATCCCTCTGCAGTAAAAATGTGGTCAAATGTACCCCCTGGTGGAGTTGTGGTCTCATCGGTTGTAGCTATCAGAACACCATCTTTTCTCCACGTACATATATAGTCTGATCCTGTTGTCATAGAAACGGGAATAGTTGTTGTTTCGTCAACTACAGCCACACTATCAACCAATACAAAATTCCTCATTCTATCCTGTACATATATTGTTGTGATGTTGCTCTTACTGCTGAGTGGATTAAAGGCAGTGACTGAAACATTGCGTTGACCTAGATTGGAGTATGTGTAGCTATATGTTGTATCAGTCGTGTTGATGACTGTACCGTCATCGAAGTCCCACCAATAAGTGATGTTTGTTCCTACAATGAAATGGATGATATTGTATAATAGTTGAAAGTATATTCTTGGATGTCCTTCTCTTGTGGAAAATTGTCATGAAATTAGTTTTTACAGGATGACACAGACATTACGCTAATGCCAAAATAAATTGGCATCGTAGAACATTTAAACAATGCGCTTATGACGCCCTGATGTTTGCACCACATGGTATGCTTTTTATCCAAAATATGACACTGCAGTTATCATAAAAGGATTCATTCTAATTAACTAAATCGCTTGTCCGTAAAGTCATAAATCATTACCTAAAAAATTAGTGTCTGCAATTTTTGGTTATTTTCTTGCATTATTTGTTTGCTGTGAAACCGTAGCTTAAGCATTGAAAAGTTGAACAAAATTAAAGTTTTATGACGTAAGTAGGTTACAATATATTATCTCTCAAAATGACCTACATTGGCATTGATCTAGATAAATTCTGGTGACATAATTTGGAAAACTTACTTTCAAAAACAGAAAAAGATACGATAGGAATTACTTAAGAAATAATTCATGGAAGCCATAGTTTGTAGTCAGTATTAACATGGGTAGCACTATTTTCGTTCATTTTTTTTAAAGAAAATCATGCTACCCATGCTAAAACGTTATGCAAGAGGAGCTTGAAGATACCAAAGGGGTAAATTATGGCTTCCTTGTCGTATTTCGAAATATCTAACTTATTTTTTGAGGTGGAAGTGGAAGTCGGCAATGAAAATGCATTTCATAACAAAATCCGCTAACCTTCATGTTTACAGTTGTTTTTCTTTCATGCATAACTAGACTGTGATGCAATTAAGCTACTGATATTTTTCAATTTGATAGCATTTTGTATTTTGCAACTTAAACAAGTACAATGCTCTCAAAATCGTAAAATAAATCAGTAATCAATGTGTGTCAATGTCACCAGCGTTCACCGGAAGACGACAAATTACAATAAATGTATGTTATAAACAATACGTGAATTTTTATGTTTGTATGCACCACGGTCCTGTATAATTGACTAAGGAATTCTGTTTGTAATTTGTTCGTCAAAGCGCATGTGCGAATTAAAATATATCGTGAGTTTTATCATTGTATTATTCATATTACCGATGAAGGACGACATGTTAGAATTGTTAATAAGTCTGGATTAACACACTCTATGAACATATTATTATTCAACCATCGGTCTTGTTGGTACCTAATTTGATTCTTGTTTTATTATATATTGACAAAACTTCTTATCTATTCTCTTTCTAGCATTTTCTGTTAACTTTCTCATGTGACCAATAGCATGCATCACATTTCTAAATCAATGACAACTGTAAGTTGTACAGTAGAGAAAAAAAAAGTTGTACAGTTGTAAGTCATCGAAGCGTCTTACAAATATCAATTAGATATTGTAAGTATCACAGAACGATCTTTCGAAATTAGTGTAAAGAAGGTTTTTTTTAACTATTTTAAAAACGGTCTAATTGGTGTTAATATATGTTTTTATATATTATCAGTTGAAAAATTGAGGACGAAACAAATAAAGCAAATCGCAGATATTATACGCTTCATTGAATCATAAAATGTTGCAAAATATAATGTACATAGGTTTAAAAAGTCAAACTGTCGGGTAGATGTCAAACCGACAGCTAAGACAAAAACATCAAATTGTTATACTACAGGACTACAGCCTTTTACCATTCCTTTTTTTTTTTTTTTTACATAATGTAAATTTCATATTTGTACTTTGAATGTCATAACATGGTTACAGTATTCTTTGGCAGTCATCATTCACTAGAGAAAAGGCTACAACTATCACTAAAACTGTGAATATCAATATATATCATATAGCCACATGTCATTTAGCCACGTGTCAATTGGCATCGAATGAAAACAGGAAATATTCCAACCTTTAATGTATATTAGATAAACGTTGAATACACAAGTCCTAATAACAGCTACCGTGAATAAAAGTTAAACAAAACGATGGAACAAAAGCTCGGACAACATCACCTCCCTCCGAGGATGAGCCTCAATGAACTCATCCCAAGTGTAATACTTGACAAGGGTGAGCCTTAACGAACTCATCCCAAGTATAATACTTGACAAGGGTGAGTCTTAATGAACTCATCCCAAGTGTAATACTGGACAAGGGTGATCCTTAACGAACACGCTCCAAGAGTAATACTTGACAAGGGTGAGCCTTAACGAACTCATCCCAAGTGTAATACTTGATAAGGGTGAGCCTTAGCGAACTCATCCCAAGTGTAATACTTGACAAGGGTGAGCCTTAACGAACTCGCCCCAAGAGTAATGCTTGACAAAGGTGAGCCTTAGCGAACTCACACCAAGTGTAATCCTTAACAAGGGTGAGCCTTAACGAACTCGCCCCAAGAGTAATATATTTGACGAAAGTGAGGCTTGAATAAGCTATCACTAAGGATGTTCAACAGTATTTATACCTGTATGGTCTAATAACTGGAAGGTAATAGGTAAATCTTTTTCTATATACTGTGGCACGTTGATAATTGCCATGTCGATTCCTTCTATCACACTGATCTGTGTAGCGTTGCTTTCAGAACCGGTTATCCGTAGGTTGGCCACTGTAATACTTATATCCTTGACACCTGGTGAAGTAAACTTTACAGGGATATACACAGCACTAGCAACAGATGTTACCGCCCTTAACAGATGACGTTTATACTGTGGTAGAGGTGTAGCGCTTCCTTTTGCAGCCACGTTGGTCGTGTTAAGGTCTGTATCACTTGTTGTGGATGGAACAGCATGCAATTTGCCTACAACTGGTTTGTACCCCAGAATGTAGCCATGGTCCACTTCAATGTAGTCTGTTGACACATCTATCGGGATGTACGTGTGACCAGTCGTGATGGTACGGGTAATTGTCTTGACGATAGTTAGATCAGTTCTTTGAGTACCGTCATATCTGGCAGGAAGGGTATCACACGTGCTAGATCCAGATGTCCAGCAATTCATAGCTGAAGGACAGAACTCTTTAGAAGTACAGGTTTTCTCGTGCACTCCACTGCAACTTACTGAACAATCATTAGTTTCAAAACAATAAGGTGTTGACCCACCACATGTCGGTGATAAAACCTGTAAGCAGCGTAACATAATATGTTTATAGTGCAATACAACATGTGTGATAGACAATAATATAACAAAAGCTCTACATTGAAGCTACATTTTTATTATTAAAAAAATCCAGTTTCTTGTGTTCATCAAAAGTAAACACACTTTATCACTGACATTGAATATATCAACCATTGTCAACAGGAATAGTGGGGATAAACATGAACGTAGATAGAAATGATGAGTAAGTCATCTGTCTTCATATAAAAGGCTATGTATTAATACAAAAGTTTAATAAGTAAATCCAATGTAGATTGTTATGGCAACCAAGTATGCGAAATGAGAATGACGTCTGAATTAAACTATGGACGATATTGTAATATAGTGCTAATAATTTAAGAAGTAACCATATCTTAACATTATAAGTCTAAATAGGCCTATAATTTCAAAAACAAATTTGTAATATAGGCATCTCAATAGGAAAAAATGTGTTTGTGGTTATTCCGGAATGTCATTGGACTTGAATTTCTTATTAATAAGACGTAATGTTTAAAAACAAATTACCAGAATTTCGATACTGCCAGCGACCTCAGCGTATGCTTCAAATGAGATGATAACACTTTTATACATAAACTGTGAAGCAGGCATTATGATAATAGAAACTGTTTCACCGGATAATAGAGCTGTCCCTCCTTTTGTTGGAATTGCAGGTCCAGTGGTAAATATTAACGGATCTGCATGACATGAATAAAAAGAAAACATATAAAATACCCGATATGGTTTCCTTACTTCCAGTAAAGAACGACGAACAAGCATATATAATATAAATATAATGTTTATCTTATTCTGTATTCTACGATTTTCTCTTTGTTTATTGTACATCTCGATCGGCCAATGTTTATCTTGTTCTGTATTCTACGATTTCGTATCTGTTTATTGTACATCTCAATCGCCCAATGTTTATCTTATTCTGTATTCAACGATTTTCTCTTTGTTTATTGTATATCTCAATCGGCCAATGTTTATCTTATTTTGTATTCTACGATTTCCTCTTTGTTTATTGTACATCTCGATCGGCCTATGTTTATCTTATTCTGTATTCTACGATTTCCTCTTTGTTTATTGTATATCTCGATCGGCCAATATTTATCTTATTTTGTATTCTACGATTTCCTCTTTGTTTTTTCCACATCTCAATCAGCCCATGTTTATCTTATTTTGTATTCTACGATTTCGTCTTTGTTGATTGTATATCTCGATCGGCCCATGTTTATCTTATTTTATATTCTACGATTTCGTCTTGGCTTATTGTATATCTCAATCGGCCGATGTTTATATTCTGTATTCTACGATTTTCTCTTTGTTTATTGTACATCTCGATCGCCCAATGTTTATCTTATTCTGTATTCTACAATTTCCTCTTTGTTTATTGTACATCTCAATCGGTCAATGTTTATCTTATTCTGTATTCTACGATTTCCTCTTTGTTTATTGTATATCTCAATCGGCCAATGTTTATCTTAGTCTGTATTCTACGATTTTCTCTTTGTTTATTGTACATCTCGATCGGCCAATGTTTATTTTATTCTGTATTCTACGATTTCGTCTCTGTTTATTGTACATCTCAATCGGCCAATGTTTATCTTATTCTGTATTCTACGATTTCGTCTGTTTATTGTATATCTCAATCGGCCAATGTTTATCTGATTCTGTATTCTACGATTTCATCTTTGTTTATTGTACATCTCGATCGGTCAATGTTTATCTTATTCAGTATTCTACGATTTCGTTTTTGTTTATTGTACATTTCGATCGGCCGATGTTTATCTTATTCAGTATTCTACGATTTCGTTTTTGTTTATTGTACATTTCGATCGGCCAATGTTTATCTTATTCTGTATTCTACGATTTTTCTTTTTTTCTTTTTTTTTCTTGTCTTTTTCCGTCGGTCGGTGATTATTCTAGCTTTAATATTCCATTTGTCCTAAAAGCTTGTTTTGATCGATAGGATCAATGACTAACCGTGATAATGTGTATTCTGTTCACCTGGAAAATGTAGTTTAACTTTTTATCTCTAATCTGATGGTTATTATATATACAAACCATTTTATTTTAATTTGTTCTTTTTTCACTCTCACATCATACATGTAATATGTCACAGATATATTAATAAGACAGTAACGGGTTTCTTCTGCCTCATTCAAACCCAAGTGACGGCATCTGTGCTACGCGTATTGGCCTTCACCTGAATACTCTCATGCGGAAAAAAGAAACCCGATATATATAATACGGGCTGCTTCTTTCAATAGTACTGTATATTATACTTATCTATGTATTAGATAGTACACAAGGTCATCGTCAAGGTCATCGTAAGACATAACAGTGGTACAATAGTTAACTTTGAACCAAAAGTTAATTTAAATGCCATCTGCATGCAACTGACACAATACGTTTCAACAAATTATAAAAATAGTTATTTTTATATGCCTTTTCCCACTGTTCATATGTGTCGTGTATTCTAAAACAGCATATATCAATGAGTTACTTCCCTTATACTAATATTATCTTAATGCATTTCAACTTTCACTGATTGTGAGAGGTTTGATAGATGTTTGTTGATTGGTCATGTTCTATCGGCCCCATTAATTATTATACTGAACAATAGATAACATTGTCCATAGAGATATATTTAAATCGTCCAATATTTTGGTCATCAACGCAATTTTTAAGCTATAGAAAAAGATTCTATATGCGGCATTTTAAATCCTCCATCCTCATACTGCCAAACAAAAACCTTTATTATAATGTCTGAAAGGTTGGGCAAAACGGTGAGAGATTGGATTAAGATTGACATTGCTAGACAACATATTTGTGATGACATATACAAATCTTTGTATTTCAATGTATTGTTCGTTGAAAATACTTCATTTAAGCAATAAAACAGATGATGTTCCTGAAATAACTTTCATAAATTTTGGATCCATTTTAAAACGTTAATACTAGACTGTTTGATAGACAAAACCTCATAGTAAAATATGGTAGAATTGATAACAAACTAGAATTATCTGCTTTTGTAAATCTTGATTTACCTGTTATTGTAATGGTTGATTTACCTGTTATTGTAAATGTTGATTTACCTGTTATTGTAAATGTTGATTTACCTGTTATTGTAAATGTTGATTTACCTGCTAATGTAAATGTTGATTTACCTGTTATTGTAAATGTTGATTTACCTGCTATTGTAAATCTTGATTTACCTGTTATTGTAAATGTTGATTTACCTGCTAATGTAAATGTTGATTTACCTGTTATTGTAAATGTTGATTTAACTGCTATTGTAAATCTTGATTTACCTGCTAATGTAAATGTTGATTTACCTGTTTTTGTAAATGTTGATTTACCTGTAATTGTAAATGTTGATTTACCTGTTATTGTAAATGTTGATTTACGTGTTATTGTAAATGTTGATTTACCTGCTTTTATAAATGTTGATTTACCTCTTATTGTAAATGTTGGCTTACCTGTTATTGTAAATGTTGATTTACCTGCTATTGTAAATGTTGATTTACCTGTTATTGTAAATGTTGATTTACCTGTTATTGTAAATGATGATTTACCTGCTATTGTAAATGTTGATTGTAAATCAGTATCTAGATAAAACTTCAATTCCATATTTGTACCCTCTAATATACTGAGAGTACAATAGTCTTCTTCGTGGGTTGCCATATAATCAGGACAATTCAGAGTGGATGTCTTCACGGGGGCATCCACCATAACTGTTGTCGTAGCTTCCTTTTCCTACAAGCATGAATAAAAAAGTCAGTAATTATAATTATTTCCTTAAACATACGATTTATATTATGATTTTAATATAACGGTTAATGTTTACATTCGACACAACAGAGAATGTGATAAATACTCGTGAATTCTGGGAACTACTGGCACAATAGTCATGTTTTAAAACAATTGTACGATAGCTAGAAGAGATAACGTACAGTACAGACGAGATAACATATAGTATATTAAAGTTATCCTATCGTACAGCAGAGATAACATACAGTGCAGTAGAGATAACGTACAGTACAGACGAGATAGCGCACAGTACAGACGAGATAGCATATAATACATTAAAGTTAACCTATAGTACAACAGAGATAGCGTACAGTACAGACGAGATACCATATAGTATATTAAAGTTATCCTATAGTACAGCAGAGATAACGTACAGTGCAGCAGAGATAACGTATAGTACAGACGAGATAACGTATAATACATTAAAGTTAACCTATAGTACAGCAGAGATAATCTATAGTACAGCAGAGATAACGTACATTGCAGCAGAGATCACGTATAGCATATAGCACAGCAGAGATAATGCATAGTGCACCAGAGATAAAGAATAGTGCATCAACGTTAATGTATAATACCTCAAGGCTAGCGTATAGTACAGCAGAGATGACTTACAGTACAGCAGAGATCACGTAAAGTAAAGCAGAAATAGCACATAGTACAAGAGAGATAACGCATAGTACATCAAAGATACCATGTACTACAGCAGGGAAAATGCATAGTACATCAACGTTAACATACAATACATCAAGGCTAACGCATAGTACAGCAGAGATAACGTACGACACATCAGAGATAACATATAGTACATCAAATATAGCGTATGGTACAACAGAAATAACGTATAGTACATCAAATAGAACGTATATTACAACAGAGATAACAAATAATACATCAATTAAAGCATAGTACAACAGAGATAACGTACAACACACCAGAGATAACATATAGTACATCAATGATTACGTTCCAGTACAGCAGAGATAACATATAGTACATCAATGATTACGTTCCAGTACAGCAGAGATAACATATAGTACATCACTGATTACGTTCCAGTACAGCAAAGATAACATATAGTACATCAGAGATAACGTTCCAGTACAGCAGAGACAACATATAGTACATCAATGATTACGTTCCAGTACAGCAGAGATAACATATAGTCCATCAATGATTACGTTCCAGTACAGCAGAGATAACATATAGTACATCAATGATTACGTTCCAGTACAGCAGAGATAACATATAGTACATCAATGATTACGTTCCAGTACAGCAGAGATAACATATAGTACATCAATGATTACGTTCCAGTACAGCAGAGATAACATATAGTACATCAATGATTACGTTCCAGTACAGCAGAGATAGCATATAGTACATCAATGATTACGTTCCAGTACAGCAGAGATAACATATAGTACATCAATGATTACGTTCCAGTACAGCAGAGATAACATATAGTACATCAATGATTACGTTCCAGTACAACAGAGATAACATATAGTACATCAATGATTACGTTCCAGTACAGCAGAGATAACATATAGTACATCAATGATTACGTTCCAGTACAGCAGAGATAACATATAGTACATCAATGATTACGTTCCAGTACAGCAGAGATAACATATAGTACATCAATGATTACGTTCCAGTACAGCAGAGATAACATATAGTACATCAATGATTACGTTCCAGTACAGCAGAGATAACATATAGTACATCAGAGATAACGTAGAGTATAGCAGAGAAAATGTAAAGTGCAGTAGAGATAACGTATAGTACAGCAAAGATAACATAGAGTACAGCAGATATAACATAAAGAACTGCAGAGATAACGTAAAGTGCAGCAGAGATAGCATACAGTGCAGCAGAGATAACGTAAAGTACAGCAGAGATAATGTATAGTACAGCAGAAAGTACGTACAACATCGCAGACAACGTACAGTGCAACAAAGAAAACGTAGAGTACAGAAGATATAACGTACAGTACGACAGAGAAAACGTAGAGTACAGAAGAGATAACGTACAGTACGACAGAGAAAACGTAGAGTACAGAAGAGATAACGTACAGTACGCCAGAGAAAACATAGAGTACAAAAGAGATAACGTACAGTACGACAGAGAAAACATAGAGTACAGAAGATATAACGTACAGTACGACAGAGAAAACGTAGAGTACAGAAGATATAACGTACGGTACGCCAGAGAACTTTGTGCATAATTGTACTGTAGCAATAATAAATGAACATTGATATGTGTGAATAAATATGTTTCAGATATTAAAATATCTGGCATCAAAGAAAAGGCATGGATATTATCAGCGAATAGCTATACATCCTTGGTCTTAAATATGAAGAAATACAATACCAAACATTTATATGATATTGATGAAATTTTGTGGTTTTGTTTAAGATTAAGCATATTCTATTGCTAAATATTATAACAATTGGATTGGACACAAATTATAACAATTTACAAGGGCCCTCTCCATATAATAAATAATTACATAAATAATGGTTTTGTTGTAATAGTATTATACTATTGCATATCCATTAATGATGTATACAAACTTAATTACCACCAGAGAATCCCTGTTATCATTTCCAAACAATGACACTTTATAGTGTCCGGGAACATGGTAATTTCTTTGCCACAGACCGGTAGCATTTTTGTCGGTCTTGCCGGCACCGTCATCATAATCCATTTTGAATGCCAAATCGGCACCACCAGACGACAAACTTGCAGAGAATGTGACCACATTGTGAACTTCAACCACTCCTCCTGCATTTGAGGTCAATGTTAGTCCCAGTATTGGGGGTGCCGCTGAGTAGACGCTAACATGATCTTTACTTCCACAGTTGGTGCTGCTATTTCCAGAACATTTGCTAGTACACAAAGTGTTACTGACATCTTTGTTGGATGAATCCGGTAATGCATCGCCACAGAAACAAAATCGTCCTAAAAATTTGCATAATAACATTAAAAAATATATATATTTAGTCAATCTTTAAGCAGATTGCAGTAAATCGTGACAAAAATATTCAATTGTTTTTTGCTTCTAATCAGTTGAACGACGTCACGAGTACATTAAAAATACATGACTTGATGGTTAATTGATTTTAATATCCTTTCGAAGCACATGAGTTCAACCCCTGTTTGAGGTGGGGTTCGTATTATTCATTTTAATAAATTCCATGTATTAGCGTTGGTAGTTCGTGTTGTGAAATCTGAAAAAACGAGGTTCTGTTCTTCTTTACTCATATTTATTTTGTGGGGTGTTAATAATTTACTTATGTTAGCTATGCTTATTTACGTACACTTGTACTCAACACGATTTCCATATCAGATGATGTTCATGTCATTTAACAGTGAAGTATGACCTGCTTATGACCTTCCAGATCACACTTCGGTTTGCGGCTACTGATTACTCATTTGGTATTGCTAAGCATATTTACACGTAATAGTAACATTACACAGAGGTGTTTTTAATCCAGATGTTTACTAGAATCTCTCTAATAAAGCCTCTTTCTCTTCTAATTTTAGAATATCACATCTGTTACTTTAATAAAGAGGATTTCTCCAATGCAGAAGCATCTTTGAGTCACCCCTGTCTTATTGATCACAGCGTCCAAAATAATCATTGGGTTGTTCAGCAATCGTCAAAAACATTAAATACAATATATAAAGACTGTGAGCGTGGCATTGAAACAGGTCTGTTTTATCTCCAATTAGAAGAACATTATCATTTGTTTAGTCATAGGAAGGGACAAGCCATTTGTTTAGTCATAGGAAGGTACAAGCCATTTGTTTAGTCATAGGAAGGTACAGGCCATTTGTTTAGTCATAGGAAGGTACATGCCAATTGTTTAGTCATAGCATGATACAATCCATTTGTTTAGTCATAGGAAGGTACACGCCATTTGTTTAGTCATAGGAAGGGACAAGCCACCATTTGCTTAGTCATAGGATGGTACAAGTCATTTGTTTAGTCATAGGAAGGTATGAGCCATTTGTTTCGCCATAGGAAGGTACGAGCCATTTGTTTAGTCATAGGAAGGTACGAGCCATTTGTTTAGTCATAGTAAGGTACAAGCCATTTGTTTAGTCATAGGAAGGTACAAGCGATTTGTTTAGTCATAGGAAGGTACGAGCCATTTGTTTAGTTATAGGAAGGTACCAGCCATTTGTTTAGTCATAGGAAGGTACAAGCCATTTGTTTAGTCACAGGAAGGTACGAGCCATTTGTTTAGTCATAGGAAGGTACAAGCCATTTGCTTAGTCATAGGAAGGTACCAGCCATTTGTTTAGTCATAGGAAGGTACAAGCCATTTGTTTAGTCATAGGAAGGGACAAACCATTTGTTTAGTCATAGGAAGGTACGAGCCATTTGCTTAGTCATAGGATGGTACAAGCCATTTGCTTAGTCATAGGAAGGTACGAGCCATTTGTTTAGTCATAGGAAGGTACAAACCATTTGGTTAGTCATAGGAAGGTATGAGCCATTTGTTTAGTCATAGGAAGGTACAAACTATTTGTTTGGTCATAGGAAGGTACAAGCCATTTGTTTAGTCATAGGAAGGTACGAGCATTTGTTTAGTCATAGGAAGGTTCGAGCCATTTGTTTAGTCATAGGAAGGTACGAGCCATTTGTTTAGTCATAGGAAGGTATGAGCCATTTGTTTAGTCATAGGAAGGTACAAACCATTTGGTTAGTCATAGGAAGGTATGAGCCATTTGTTTAGTCATAGGAAGGTACAAACCATTTGTTTGGTCATAGGAAGGTACAAGCCATTTGTTTAGTCATAGGAAGGTTCGAGCCATTTGTTTAGTCATAGGAAGGTACGAGCCATTTGTTTAGTAATAGGAAGGTACCAGCCATTTGTTTAGTCATAGGAAAGTACGAGCCATTTGTTTAGTCATAGGAAGGTACAAGCCATGTGTTTAGTCATAGGAAGGGACAAGCCATTTGCTTAGTCATAGGAAGGTACGATCCATGTGTTTAGTCATAGGAAGGTACGAGCCATTTGTTTAGTCATAGGAAGGTACGAGCCATTTGTTTAGTCATGTGAAGGTGCAAACCATTTGTTTAGTCATAGGAAGGTACAAGGCATTTGCTTAGTCATAAGAAGGTACGAGCCATTTGTTTAGTTATAGGAAGGTTCGAGCCATTTGTTTAGTCATAGGAAGGTACAAGCCATTTGTTTAGTAATAGGAAGGTACCAGCCATTTGTTTAGTCATAGGAAAGTACGAGCCATTTGTTTAGTCATAGGAAAGTACAAGCCATGTGTTTAGTCATAGGAAGGGACAAGCCATTTGCTTAGTCATAGGAAGGGACAAGCCATTTGTTTAGTCATAGAAAGGTACAGGCCATTTGTATAGTCATAGGAAGGGACAAGCCATTTGTATAGTCATAGGACGGTACAAGCCATTTGTTTAGTCGTATATAATACAATTAAGCACAATGCTTCCAGTGTAAAATAAATTTGAAGCGAGAAGTTAACTTGTGTTTGCTCTTGATATCATTCCGAACAATACTTCTGTGTTTGACCTACCTTCAGCAATTGCAGCATATGGAAAAGAAAAACTTCCACACTTGGCTGCGCATATCGTAGGTGTAAGTGCACCAGGGTCAAAATCACCAGGGTTTCTGCTAAAGTACCTGCGTCTCAAGTTTTCTTTGTAGCATCCTTGGAACTCTAAATTTAAAATTTAATTATTCAAGATCAATGTTATATTCCCATTAACATTTTGTCTGATCGAATACACTTTATTGTGTTATTATTATTTATTAATGTATCGACATAAGTCTTCAAATGTTAAAAGTAACAATTCCTACCAAACAATGTTTCCTTCTCATTACTTTATTGTGTTATTTGTTAAGTTTAATCGGTAATATTCCCATTTCAATATGTACAAAAATGTGTGTAAAATATTTACATGAAATTATTTGATAATTAGTATGTTTATACTGATGCAGTTGATTTTATGCTTAAGACGATGCCAAACATAGTCTGGTATAATAAATCGTTTCCAAGCGGATTCTAAAATGTTTCCACGGTCTAACAAATGTCCATGCTTTGTAAAAGAGTGGATTGGTATGTTAAATAACTATGAGGTAAGACTCATGTTATAAATTAAAAATAAACTACATTAAAGGTACAGCCTTTTCATTGTTCTTTCATTCACGGGAATATAACGCAAGAGGTCGTACTTAATAATAGATGACGCAACCAATTGCCTGCAGTTAAGCGGTATTCCTTCTTTCTTATAAATAAATTTCATACATGTATCTTGTAGAGTCTCCTGCTAGACACATTATAAATGAATGTCATATCCCATCGTGTCTTCTGCTAGACATTATGAATAAATTTCATATTTTGTCGTGTCTTCTGCTAGACACATTATAAATGAATGCCATATATTGTCGAGTCTTCTGCTAGACATTATAAATGAATGACATATCTTGTCGTGTCTTCTGATAGACACATGATAAATGAATGCCATGTCTTGTCGAGTCTCCTGCTAGACATTATAAATGAATGACATATCTTGTCGTGTCTTCTGATAGACACATTATAAATTAATGCCATATCTTGTCGAGTCTTCTGCTAGACATTATAAATGAATGACATATCTTGTCATGTCTACTGATAGACACATGATAAATGAATGCCATATCTTGTCGAGTCTCCTGCTAGACATTATAAATGAATGACATATCTTGTCGTGTCTTCTGATAGACACATTATAAATTAATGCCATATCTTGTCGAGTCTTCTGCTAGACATTATAAATGAATGACATATCTTGTCGTGTCTACTGATAGACACATGATAAATGAATGCCATATCTTGTCGAGTCTCCTGCTAGACATTATAAATGAATGACATATCTTGTCGTGTCTTCTGATAGACACATTATAAATGAATGCCATATCTTGTCGAGTCTTCTGCTAGACATTATAAATGAATGACATATCTTGTCGTGTCTTCTGATAGACACATGATAAATGAATGCCATATCTTGTCGATTCTTCTGCTAGACACATTATAAATGAATGACATATCTTGTCGTGTCTTCTGATAGACACATGATAAATGAATGCCATATCTTGTCGAGTCTTCTGCTAGACATTATAAATGAATGCCATATCTTGTCGAGTCTTCTGCTAGACATTATAAATGAATGACATATCTTGTCGTGTCTTCTGATAGACATAATGATAAATGAATGCCATATCTTGTCGTGTCTTCTGTTAGACACATTATAAATGAATGCCATATACCATCGTGTCTTCTGATAGACACATTATATGTGAATGGTATATCTTGTCGATTCTTCTGCTAGACACATTATAAATGAATGACATATCTTGTCGTGTCTTCTGATAGACACATGATAAATGAATGCCATATCTTGTCGAGTCTTCTGCTAGACATTATAAATGAATGCCATATCTTGTCGAGTCTTCTGCTAGACATTATAAATGAATGACATATCTTGTCGTGTCTTCTGATAGACATAATGATAAATGAATGCCATATCTTGTCGTGTCTTCTGTTAGACACATTATAAATGAATGCCATATACCATCGTGTCTTCTGATAGACACATTATAAATGAATACCATATCTTGTCGATTCTTCTGCTAGACACATTATAAATGAATACCATATCTTGTCGATTCTTCTGTTAGACACATTATAAATGAATGCCATATCTTGTCGTGTCTTCTGATAGACACATGATAAATGAATGCCATATCTTGTCGTGTCTTCTGCTAGACACATTATAAATGAATGACATATCTTGTCGTGTCTTCTGATAGACACATGATAAATGAATGCCATATCTTGTCGTGTCTTCTGCTAGACACATTATAAATGAATGACATATCTTGTCGTGTCTTCTGATAGACACATGATAAATGAATGCCATATCTTGTCGTGTCTTCTGTTAGACACATTATAAATGAATGCCATATACCATCGTGTCTTCTGATAGACACATTATATGTGAATGGTATATCTTGTCGATTCTTCTGCTAGACACATTATAAATGAATGCCATATACCATCGTGTCTTCTGATAGACACATTATATGTGAATGGTATATCTTGTCGATTCTTCTGCTAGATACATTATACATGAATGCCATATCTTGTCGTGTCTTCTGCTAGACACATTATAAATGAATGCCATATACCATCGTGTCTTCTGATAGACACATTATAAATGAATACCATATCTTGTCGATTCTTCTGCTAGACACATTATAAATGAATACCATATCTTGTCGATTCTTCTGTTAGACACATTATAAATGAATGCCATATACCATCGTGTCTTCTGCTAGATACATTATAAATGAATGCCATATCTTGTCGTGTCTTCTGCTAGAAACATTATAAATGAATGCCATATACCATCGTGTCTTCTGCTAGACACATTATAAATGAATGCCATATACCATCGTGTCTTCTGCTAGACACATTATAAATGAATGCCATATCTTGTCGATTCTTCTGTTAGACACATTATAAATGAATGCCATATCTTGTAGAGTCTTCTGCTAGACACATTATAAATGAATGCCATATCTTGTCGTGTCTTCTGTTAGACACATTATAAATGAATGACATATCTTGTCGAGTCTTCTGCTAGACACATTATAAATGAATGCCATATCTTGTCGAGTCTTCTGATAGACACATTATAAATGAATGCCATATCTTGTCGTGTCTTCTGTTAGACACATTATAAATGAATGCCATATCTTCTCGTGTCTTCTGATAGACACATTATAAATGAATGCCATATCCCATCGTGTCTTCTGTTAGACACATTATAAATGAATGCCATATCCCATCGTGTCTTCTGATAGACACATTATAAATGAATACCATATCTTGTCGATTCTTCTGCTAGATACATTATACATGAATGCCATATCTTGTCGTGTCTTCTGCTAGACACATTATAAATGAATGCCATATCTTGTCGTGTCTCTGATAGACACATGATAAATTAATGCCATATCTTGTCGTATCTTCTGCTACACATTATAGATATATGCTATATCTAATCTTGTCCTATGCTAGACACAATCATCATGGAGATTGTTATTCATTCATGACTTATCACCGGATGTGTAACTAGATTATCGCGACGGGTGCTACTAGTGGAGCAGGAACTGCTTACCCTTTCGGAGCACCTGAGTTCACCCCCGGTTCTTAGTTTTATATGTATGTTTTGTAGATCGATGCTTGTTCCTTTTGTCCTTTTTCTTTTGGTCATTGTGTTGTATTTTCTTCATCAATATACGGATTCTGATTACTCCTTTGGTATCTTCAAACTCTTTTTATATTACATGCAATCTTTAAGTTTACTGGTACCATATAGCTGAACTGTATTTTACTATTAAACTTAGAATACTACAAGTAGTCACGTTAGGCACATGTCACAGTGCCATTTTTACTTATAGCTGACATATTATATGATACTCACGTCCTCCTAGTACAACATCAAAGGTTACAACCTGTAAAGACAAAAACATCAAAGGTTACAACATGTAAAGACAAAAACATCAAAGGTTACAACCTGTAAAGACAAAAACATTAAAGCTTATAACCTGTAAAGACAAAAACATCAAGAGTTACAACCTGTACAGATAAAAACATCAAAGGTTACAACTTGTAAAGACAAAAACATCAAAGGTTACAACCTGCAAAGACAAAAACATCAAGAGTTACAACCTGTACAGATAAAAATATCAAAGGTTACAACCTGTAAGGACAAAAACATCAAAGGTTACAACCTGTAATAACAAAAACATCAAAGGTTACAACATGTAAAGACAAAAACATCAATGGTTACAACCTGCAAAGACAAAAACATCAAAGGTTACAACCTGCAAACACAAAAACATCAAGAGTTACAACCTGTACAGATAAAAACATCAAAGGTTACAACCTGTAAGGACAAAAACATCAAAGGTTATAACATGTAAAGACAAAAACATCAATGGTTACAACCTGCAAAGACGAAAACATCAAAGGTTATAACCTGCAAACACAAAAACATCAAGGGTTACAACCTGTACAGATAAAAACATCAAAAGTTACAACCTGTACAGATAAAAACATCAAAGGTTACAACCTGTAAGGACAAAAACATCAAAGGTTACAACCTGTAATAACAAAAACATCAAAGGTTACAACATGTAAAGACAAAAACATCAATGGTTACAACCTGCAAAGACAAAAACATCAAAGGTTATAACCTGCAAACACAAAAACATTAAAGCTTATAACCTGTAAAGACAAAAACATCAAGAGTTACAACCTGTACAGATAAAAACATCAAAGGTTACAACCTGTAAAGACAAAAACATCAAAGGTTACAACCTGCAAAGACAAAAACATCAAGAGTTACAACCTGCAAAGACAAAAACATCAAAGGTTACAACCTGCAAAGACAAAAACATCAAAAGTAACAACCTGTAAAGACAAAAACATCAAAGGTTACAACCTGCAAAGACAAAAACATCAATGGTTACAATCTGTAAAGACAAAAACATCAATGGTTACAACCTGCAAACACAAAAAAATCAAAGGTTATAACCTGCAAACACAAAAACATCAAAAGTAACAACCTGTAAAGACAAAAACATCAAAGGTTACAACCTGCAAAGACAAAAACATCAAAGGTTACAACCTGCAAAGACAAAAACATTAAAGCTTATAACCTGTAAAGACAAAAACATCAAGAGTTACAACCTGTACAGATAAAAACATCAAAGGTTACAACCTGTAAAGACAAAAACATCAAAGGTTACAACCTGCAAAGACAAAAACATCAAGAGTTACAACCTGCAAAGACAAAAACATCAAAGGTTACAACCTGCAAAGACAAAAACATCAATGGTTACAACCTGCAAACACAAAAAAATCAAAGGTTATAACCTGCAAACACAAAAACATCAAAAGTAACAACCTGTAAAGACAAAAACATCAAAGGTTACAACCTGCAAAAACAAAAACATCAAAGGTTACAACCTGCAAAGACAAAAACATTAAAGCTTATAACCTGTAAAGACAAAAACATCAAGAGTTACAACCTGTACAGATAAAAACATCAAAGGTTACAACTTGTAAAGACAAAAACATCAAAGGTTACAACCTGCAAAGACAAAAACATCAAGAGTTACAACCTGTACAGATAAAAACATCAAAGGTTACAACCTGTAAGGACAAAAACATCAAAGGTTACAACCTGTAATAACAAAAACATCAAAGGTTACAACATGTAAAGACAAAAACATCAATGGTTACAACCTGCAAAGACAAAACCATCAAAGGTTACAACCTGCAAACACAAAAACATCAAGAGTTACAACCTGTACAGATAAAAACATCAAAGGTTACAACCTGTAAGGACAAAAACATCAAAGGTTACAACCTGTAATAACAAAAACATCAAAGGTTACAACATGTAAAGACAAAAACATCAATGGTTACAACCTGCAAAGACAAAAACATCAAAGTTTACAACCTGCAAACACAAAAACATCAAGAGTTACAACCTGTACAGATAAAAACATCAAAGGTTACAACCTGTAAGGACAAAAACATCAAAGGTTACAACCTGTAATAACAAAAACATCAAAGGTTATAACATGTAAAGACAAAAACATCAATGGTTACAACCTGCAAAGACGAAAACATCAAAGGTTATAACCTGCAAACACAAAAACATCAAGGGTTACAACCTGTACAGATAAAAACATCAAAAGTTACAACCTGTACATATAAAAACATCAAAGGTTACAACCTGTAAGGACAAAAACATCAAAGGTTACAACCTGTAATAACAAAAACATCAAAGGTTACAACATGTAAAGACAAAAACATCAATGGTTACAACCTGCAAAGACAAAAACATCAAAGGTTATAACCTGCAAACACAAAAACATTAAAGCTTATAACCTGTAAAGACAAAAACATCAAGAGTTACAACCTGTACAGATAAAACCATCAAAGGTTACAACCTGCAAAGACAAAAACATCAAAGGTTACAACCTGCAAACACAAAAAAATCAAAGGTTACAACCTGTACAGATAAAAACATCAAAAGTTACAACCTGCAAAGACAAAAACATCAAAAGTAACAACCTGTAAAGACAAAAACATCAAAGGTTACAACCTGCAAAGACAAAAACATCAAAGGTTACAACCTGCAAAGACAAAAACATTAAAGTTGATAACCTGTAAAGACAAAAACATCAAGAGTTACAACCTGTACAGATAAAAACATCAAAGGTTACAACTTGTAAAGACAAAAACATCAAAGGTTACAACCTGCAAAGACAAAAACATCAAGAGTTACAACCTGTACAGATAAAAACATCAAAGGTTACAACCTGTAAGGACAAAAACATCAAAGGTTACAACCTGTAATAACAAAAACATCAAAGGTTACAACATGTAAAGACAAAAACATCAATGGTTACAACCTGCAAAGACAAAAACATCAAAGGTTACAACCTGCAAACACAAAAACATCAAGAGTTACAACCTGTACAGATAAAAACATCAAAGGTTACAACCTGTAAGGACAAAAACATCAAAGGTTACAACCTGTAATAACAAAAACATCAAAGGTTACAACATGTAAAGACAAAAACATCAATGGTTACAACCTGCAAAGACAAAAACATCAAAGTTTACAACCTGCAAACACAAAAACATCAAGAGTTACAACCTGTACAGATAAAAACATCAAAGGTTACAACCTGTAAGGACAAAAACATCAAAGGTTACAACCTGTAATAACAAAAACATCAAAGGTTATAACATGTAAAGACAAAAACATCAATGGTTACAACCTGCAAAGACGAAAACATCAAAGGTTATAACCTGCAAACATAAAAACATCAAGGGTTACAACCTGTACAGATAAAAACATCTAAAGTTACAACCTGTACAGATAAAAACATCAAAGGTTACAACCTGTAAGGACAAAAACATCAAAGGTTACAACCTGTAATAACAAAAACATCAAAGGTTACAACATGTAAAGACAAAAACATCAATGGTTACAACCTGCAAAGACAAAAACATCAAAGGTTATAACCTGCAAACACAAAAACATTAAAGCTTATAACCTGTAAAGACAAAAACATCAAGAGTTACAACCTGTACAGATAAAACCATCAAAGGTTACAACCTGCAAAGACAAAAACATCAAAGGTTACAACCTGCAAACACAAAAAAATCAAAGGTTACAACCTGTACAGATAAAAACATCAAAAGTTACAACCTGCAAAGACAAAAACATCAAAAGTAACAACCTGTAAAGACAAAAACATCAAAGGTTACAACCTGCAAAGACAAAAACATCAAAGGTTACAACCTGCAAAGACAAAAACATCAATGGTTACAATCTGTAAAGACAAAAACATCAATGGTTACAACCTGCAAACACAAAAAAATCAAAGGTTATAACCTGCAAACACAAAAACATCAAAAGTAACAACCTGTAAAGACAAAAACATCAAAGGTTACAACCTGCAAAGACAAAAACATCAAAGGTTACAACCTGCAAAGACAAAAACATTAAAGCTTATAACCTGTAAAGACAAAAACATCAAGAGTTACAACCTGTACAGATAAAAACATCAAAGGTTACAACCTGTAAAGACAAAAACATCAAAGGTTACAACCTGCAAAGACAAAAACATCAATGGTTACAACCTGCAAAGACAAAAACATCAAAGGTTACAACCTGCAAAGACAAAAACATCAATGGTTACAACCTGCAAACACAAAAAAATCAAAGGTTATAACCTGCAAACACAAAAACATCAAAAGTAACAACCTGTAAAGACAAAAACATCAAAGGTTACAACCTGCAAAGACAAAAACATCAAAGGTTACAACCTGCAAAGACAAAAACATTAAAGCTTATAACCTGTAAAGACAAAAACATCAAGAGTTACAACCTGTACAGATAAAAACATCAAAGGTTACAACATATAAAGACAAAAACATCAAAGGTTACAACCTGCAAAGACAAAAACATTAAAGCTTATTACCTGTAAAGACAAAAACATCAAGAGTTACAACCTGTACAGATAAAAACATCAAAGGTTACAACCTGTAAAGACAAAAACATCAAAGGTTATAACCTGTAATAACAAAATCATCAAAGGTTACAACATGTAAAGACAAAAACATCAATGGTTACAACCTGCAAAGACAAAAACATCAAAAGTTATAACCTGCAAACACAAAAACATCAAGAGTTACAACCTGTACAGATAAAAACATCAAAGGTTACAACCTGTAAAGACAAAAACATCAAAGGTTACAACCTGTAAAGACAAAAACATCAAAGGTTACAATCTGTAAAGACAAAAACATCAAAGGTTATAACCTGCAAACACAAAAACATCAAGGGTTACAACCTGTACAGATAAAACCATCAAAGGTTACAACCTGTAAAGACAAAAACATCAAGGGTTACAACCTGTACAGAATAAAACATCAAAGGTTACAGCCTGAAAGAGAAAAAACATCAAAGGTTACAACATGTAATGACAAAAACATTAAAGGTTGCAACCTGTAAAGACAAAAACATCAAAGATTACAAACTGTACAGACAAAAACATCAAACATCAAAGGTTATAACCTGCAAAGACAAAACACCAAGGGTTACAACCTGTACAGAATAAAACATCAAAGGTTACAACCTGAAAGAAAAAAAACATCAAAGGTTACAACATGTAATGACAAAAACATCAAAGGTTACAACCTGTAAAGACAAAAACATCAAAGATTACAAACTGTAAAGACAAAAACATCAAAGGTTACAACCCACAAAGACAAAAACATCAAAGGTTACAACCCACAAAGACAAACACATCAAAGGTAACCTGTAAAGACAAAAACATCAAAGATTACAAACTGTACAGACAAAAACATCAAACATCAAAGGTTATAACCTGCAAAGACAAAACACCAAGGGTTACAACCTGTACAGAATAAAACATCAAAGGTTACAACCTGAAAGAAAAAAAACATCAAAGGTTACAACATGTAATGAC
Organism: Bathymodiolus brooksi; assembly: GCA_963680875.1. NCBI lineage: Eukaryota > Metazoa > Mollusca > Bivalvia > Mytilida > Modiolidae > Bathymodiolus > Bathymodiolus brooksi. Next base: position 64,854,698 of record OY804579.1, read on the forward strand.
AAAAACATCAAAGGTTACAACCTGTAAAGACAAAAACATCAAAGATTACAAACTGTAAAGACAAAAACATCAAAGGTTACAACCCACAAAGACAAAAACATCAAAGGTTACAACCCACAAAGACAAACACATCAACGGTAGCTTGTAAAGATAAAAACATCAACTGAAAACAATTAACAATTCTATTGAAAAGGTCGTCAATACATTATCCTGAAGACAAAAACTGAGCACGCTTGCTCCCATAGATTTTTAAATTATTTGGCTTTCAAACGTTTTGGCTGGAGAGTAATTGATGAAGTGTATGAAATTTGATATCTATCAGGGTTTTTTGGGGGTTTTTTTCTTGACGTTAATAAAACATACTAACCAGAAACTAAGTATTCAGTTAAACGGAATCAATGTTATATTGACGTTAACAAAGCATACTAACCAGAAACTAAGTATTCAGTTAAACGGAATCAATGTTATTTTGACGTTAATAAAACATGTTAAACAGAAATTAACTATTCAGTTAAACGGAATCAATGGGTTTTTTTTACGTTAACAAAACATGCTAACAAGAAACTAAGTATTCAGATAAACGGAATCAATGTTATTTTGACGTTAGTAAAACATGCTAAGCAGAAACTAAGTATTCAGTTAAACGGAATCAATGTTATTTTGACGTTAATAAAACATACTAAGCAGAAACTAGGTATTCAGTTAAACGGAATCAATGATATTTTGACGTTAACAAAACGCTAAGTTTTCAGTTAAACGGAATCAATGTTATTTTGACGTTAATAAAACATACTAAGCAGAAACTAGGTATTCAGTTAAACGGAATCAATGTTATTTTGACGTTAGCAAAACATGCTAAACAGAAACTAAGTATTCAGTTAAACGGAATCAATGTTATTTTGACGTTAACAAAACATACTAAGCAGAAACTAAGTATTCAGTTAAACGGAATCAATGTTATTTTGACGTTAACAAAACATACTAAGCAGAAACTAAGTATTCAGTTAAACGGAATCAATGATATTTTGACGTTAACAAAACATGCTAACCAGAAGCTAAGTATTCAGTTAAACGGAATCAATGTTATTTTAACGTTAGCAAAACATGCTAAACAGAAACTAAGTATTCAGTTAAACGGAATCAATGTTATTTTGACGTTAGTAAAACATACTAAACAGAACCTAAGTATTCAGTTAAACGGAATCAATGTTATTTTGACGTTAACAAAACATGCTAAACAGAAACTAAGTATTCAGTTAAACGGAATCAATGTTATTTTGACGTTAGTAAAACATACTAAACAGAACCTAAGTATTCAGTTAAACGGAATCAATGTTATTTTGACGTTAACAAAACATACTAAGCAGAAACTAAGTATTCAGTTAAACGGGATCAATGTTATTTTGACGTTAACAAAACATACTAAGCAGAAACTAAGTATTCAGTTAAACGGAATCAATGTTATATTGACGTTAACAAAACATGCTAACCAGAAACTAGGTTTTCAGTTAAACGGAATCAATGTTATTTTGACGTAAGTAAAACATACTAAACAGAACCTAAGTATTCAGTTAAACGGAATCAATGTTATATTGACGTTAACAAAACATGCTAACCAGAAACTAAGTTTTCAGTTAAACGGAATCAATGTTATTTTGACGTTAGTAAAACATACTAAACAGAACCTAAGTATTCAGTTAAACGGAATCAATGTTATATTGACGTTAACAAAACATGCTAAACAGAAACTAAGTATTCAGTTAAACGGAATCAATGTTATCTTGACGCTAACAAAACATACTAAACAGAAACTAAGTATTCAGTTAAACGGAATCAATGTTATTTTGACGTTAGTAAGACATACTAAACAGAACCTAAGTATTCAGTTAAACGGAATCAATGTTATTTTGACGTTAACAAAACATGCTAACCAGAAACTAAGTTTTCAGTTAAACGGAATCAATGTTATTTTGACGTTAACAAAACATACTAACCAGAAACTAAGTTTTCAGTTAAACGGAATCAATGTTATTTTGACGTTAGTAAAACATGCTAACCAGAAACTAAGTTTTCAGTTAAACGGAATCAATGTTATTTTGACGTTAGTAAAACATACTAAACAGAACCTAAGTATTCAGTTAAACGGAATCAATGATATTTTGACGTTAGTAAAACATACTAAACAGAAACTAAGTTTTCAGTTAAACGGAATCAATGTTATTTTGACGTTAGTAAAACATACTAAACAGAAACTAAGTATTCAGTTAAACGGAATCAATGTTATTTTGACGTTAGTAAAACATACTAAACAGAAACTAAGTTTTCAGTTAAACGGAATCAATGTTATTTTGACGTTAGTAAAACATACTAAACAGAACCTAAGTATTCAGTTAAACGGAATCAATGTTATTTTGACGTTAGTAAAACATGCTAACCAGAAACTAAGTTTTCAGTTAAACGGAATCAATGTTATTTTGACGTTAGTAAAACATACTAAACAGAACCTTAGTATTCAGTTAAACGGAATCAATGTTATATTGACGTTAACAAAACATGCTAAACAGAAACTAAGTATTCAGTTAAACGGAATCAATGTTATCTTGACGCTAACAAAACATACTAAACAGAAACTAAGTATTCAGTTAAACGGAATCAATGTTATTTTGACGTTAGTAAAACATACTAAACAGAAACTAAGTATTCAGTTAAACGGAATCAATGTTATTTTGACGTTAGTAAAACATACTAAACAGAACCTAAGTATTCAGTTAAACGGAATCAATGTTATTTTGACGTTAACAAAACATGCTAACCAGAAACTAAGTTTTCAGTTAAACGGAATCAATGTTATTTTGACGTTAGTAAAACATGCTAACCAGAAACTAAGTTTTCAGTTAAACGGAATCAATGTTATTTTGACGTTAGTAAAACATAATAAACAGAACCTAAGTATTCAGTTAAACGGAATCAATGATATTTTGACGTTAGTAAAACATACTAAACAGAAACTAAGTTTTCAGTTAAACGGAATCAATGTTATTTTGACGTTAGTAAAACATACTAAACAGAACCTAAGTATTCAGTTAAACGGAATCAATGTTATTTTGACGTTAGTAAAACATACTAAACAGAAACTAAGTTTTCAGTTAAACGGAATCAATGTTACTTTGACGTTAGTAAAACATACTAAACAGAACCTAAGTATTCAGTTAAACGGAATCAATGTTATTTTGACGTTAGTAAAACATGCTAACCAGAAACTAAGTTTTCAGTTAAACGGAATCAATGTTATTTTGACGTTAGTAAAACATACTAAACAGAACCTTAGTATTCAGTTAAACGGAATCAATGTTATATTGACGTTAACAAAACATGCTAACCAGAAACTAAGTTTTCAGTTAAACGGAATCAATGTTATTTTGACGTTAACAAAACATACTAAACAGAAACTAAGTATTCAGTTAAACGGAATCAATGTTATCTTGACGCTAACAAAACATACTAAACAGAAACTAAGTATTCAGTTAAACGGAATCAATGTTATTTTGACGTTAGTAAAACATACTAAACAGAAACTAAGTATTTAGTTAAACGGAATCAATGTTATTTTGACGTTAGTAAAACATACTAAACAGAACCTAAGTTTTCAGTTAAACGGAATCAATGTTATTTTGACGTTAACAAAACATGCTAACCAGAAACTAAGTTTTCAGTTAAACGGAATCAATGTTATTTTGACGTTAACAAAACATACTAACCAGAAACTAAGTTTTCAGTTAAACGGAATCAATGTTATTTTGACGTTAGTAAAACATGCTAACCAGAAACTAAGTTTTCAGTTAAACGGAATCAATGTTATTTTGACGTTAGTAAAACATACTAAACAGAACCTAAGTATTCAGTTAAACGGAATCAATGTTATTTTGACGTTAGTAAAACATACTAAACAGAAACTAAGTATTCAGTTAAACGGAATCAATGTTATTTTGACGTTAGTAAAACATACTAACCAGAAACTAAGTATTCAGTTAAACGGAATCAATGTTATTTTGACGTTAGTAAAACATGCTAACCAGAAACTAAGTTTTCAGTTAAACGGAATCAATGTTATTTTGACGTTAGTAAAACATACTAAACAGAACCTAAGTATTCAGTTAAACGGAATCAATGTTATTTTGACGTTAGTAAAACATACTAAACAGAACCTAAGTATTCAGTTAAACGGAATCAATGTTATTTTGACGTTAGTAAAACATGCTAAACAGAACCTAAGTATTCAGTTAAACGGAATCAATGTTATTTTGACGTTAGTAAAACATACTAAACAGAAACTAAGTATTCAGTTAAACGGAATCAATGTTATTTTGACGTTAGAAAACATACTAAACAGAAACTAAGTATTCAGTTAAACGGAATCAATGTTATTTTGACGTTAGTAAAACATACTAAACAGATCCTAGGTATTCAGTTAAACGGAATCAATGTTATTTTGACGTTAGTAAAACATACTAAACAGAACCTAAGTATTCAGTTAAACGGAATCAATGTTATTTTGACGTTAGTAAAACATACTAAACAGAAACTAAGTATTCAGTTAAACGGAATCAATGTTATTTTGACGTTAGTAAAACATACTAAACAGAAACTAAGTATTCAGTTAAACGGAATCAATGTTATTTTGACGTTAGTAAAACATACTAAACAGAAACTAAGTATTCAGTTAAACGGAATCAATGTTATTTTGACGTTAACAAAACATACTAACCAGAAACTAAGTTTTCAGTTAAACGGAATCAATGTTATTTTGACGTTAGTAAAACATGCTAACCAGAAACTAAGTTTTCAGTTAAACGGAATCAATGTTATTTTGACGTTAGTAAAACATACTAAACAGAACCTAAGTATTCAGTTAAACGGAATCAATGTTATTTTGACGTTAGTAAAACATACTAAACAGAAACTAAGTATTCAGTTAAACGGAATCAATGTTATTTTGACGTTAGTAAAACATACTAACCAGAAACTAAGTATTCAGTTAAACGGAATCAATGTTATTTTGACGTTAGTAAAACATGCTAACCAGAAACTAAGTTTTCAGTTAAACGGAATCAATGTTATTTTGACGTTAGTAAAACATACTAAACAGAACCTAAGTATTCAGTTAAACGGAATCAATGTTATTTTGACGTTAGTAAAACATACTAAACAGAACCTAAGTATTCAGTTAAACGGAATCAATGTTATTTTGACGTTAGTAAAACATGCTAAACAGAACCTAAGTATTCAGTTAAACGGAATCAATGTTATTTTGACGTTAGTAAAACATACTAAACAGAAACTAAGTATTCAGTTAAACGGAATCAATGTTATTTTGACGTTAGAAAACATACTAAACAGAAACTAAGTATTCAGTTAAACGGAATCAATGTTATTTTGACGTTAGTAAAACATACTAAACAGATCCTAGGTATTCAGTTAAACGGAATCAATGTTATTTTGACGTTAGTAAAACATACTAAACAGAACCTAAGTATTCAGTTAAACGGAATCAATGTTATTTTGACGTTAGTAAAACATACTAAACAGAAACTAAGTATTCAGTTAAACGGAATCAATGTTATTTTGACGTTAGTAAAACATACTAAACAGAAACTAAGTATTCAGTTAAACGGAATCAATGTTATTTTGACGTTAGTAAAACATACTAAACAGAAACTAAGTATTCAGTTAAATGGAATCAATGTTATTTTGACGTTAGTAAAACATACTAAACAGAAACTAAGTATTCAGCTCTTTACCTGTATTTATAAATCAATATATGATTCTAATGTACATTGTTCCTACATAAACACTTACTTTCTCATCAGTATATAATTTTTTAAACATTGTATTCAAACATTAAACGATTATTTCTCACTTACGTATATATTATTCCAGAAATGTGCATTGTCCATTTGTGATCAACTTTTCAGCCAGGTGAAACTTAAGCAAGCTCCACGTGTTTTTATCGTTCACTGCATGGAGTGAGTACAAATAGTGTAAGAGCCAAACCATCAAAACAAAAT